>JANRGW010002454.1:6977-18376 GCA_024733675.1 Psilopsiagon aymara | reverse complement strand
GCCCCGCTGCTGATAGGCGTGAGGTGCAGGGCTGGGCTCCGAGAGGCCTGTGGCCGCCTCCCTGGAGGTGCCGCTGCCTCGCTGGCTGAGCTCCCCGCGGGTTATTTCTGGATAGGATGGGTCTTACATAGGATAGGGCATATACCTCATGGCAGCAATAATAGGGCAAAGCTGGGCCAGCACATTTTGAGGAGAAACGTGATGATTGGTAGCAAAATAGTCTCTGCGCGGTCGAGTCTGCTGGAGCCTCGGGCGTCCAGAGTTTGTTTCCCTTTGTTTTGAAGGGACGCTTTCAGTTTGACACCCTTCGAGTATGTTTAACCAGGTGAGTTGCTGGCGCTTTGCTGAATCCCCACTCCAGACCTCACAGCAGGTTTCTGAAGCGTAATCCTTTAGGTTGGAAAAGACCTTTAAGATCGAATCTGGCCATAATGTCACGGTGGAAGTCCAAAACACCAGCGAAGGATTCTGCTGGGCTGGACCTAAACACGTGCAAAGACTGTGCTTTTTTCTTTACAAATTCATCTTCACAAATACATGTTACATAAATATCCCATGACAGAACTATCATTAGTTTGTGATACATGTTTTGTTGTTGTTGTTGTTGTTGTCGTCGTTGATGAAGGCTTCCTTTCAGAGGCTTTAATGCTCACCCCCTGGTTTTGATGGTGATGTATTGTTTGCAGCTCCCTCTTTCAATTCTGAGGTATTTGCTAAATACAGTTTTTCATACAGTGGTAATTGAAAGTAGTTGACAAACATACATGTGCGGTAAATTTCTTGGATTTCTCTCCTCTATGCTTAGTTTTAAGTACTTCGGTTTTAATTCTATATATAGAATCCAAACCTTACATAGGAAACCTTTAAATGTTTTATTTTTGAAGAAGTTTTAGGAAGAAAAATGCTAATGCAACTGAAATGTACCAGTCTGCACAAAACCCAGAGTGGTGTTATTTGTGAAATTTGATGTATCTTGTAGGCCAGTTTGAGTTTTTTTACATACTTCTGATGAAAAGTGGGTGCAAAAGAGGTAATTCCTTTTTTTTTTTTTTTTTCAGTTAAGTTTTTGGTATCACGGGAATACTGTTGAATTGGTTTAGGAGGAAATTAATTTTTCCTGTAAAAATACGTACTTACGCTGGCATAACTATAAGCATTTGTGTAAGAGCTGGAAATACAGTTAGCAGAGACAAAAATTGAAATGAACCCGTATTCCTTTTCTTCGCACTATGATTGTTCCCTACCTGGTGCTGTGCCGAGTGGCCTTCTGCATTTTTATGGGAAACCCATAATGTTGGTGAAGGTGTTGTAAGCCATAAATTTTCTTAAAACTATGATATTATAAAAAATGGTTATTTTTTAACTTTCATGAAGTAGGTATAGACAGGTCTTTTTCGGTTGCATCCATTTAGGGGAGAAAATAGCTTTATTCTGTAAGTTTTTCTATTTACAAAATACTGATTACAGATAGCTAAACAAATGCAGAAATGAAAGAAGTAAAAATATTTTCTAGTTTTTCTTAGGACTGCTCGGTCCTATCTTCCTTTTCACTTTTGTGCTTTCCAGTTGGATTAATGTGCCTCATGTAAAACAGATAAAAGAGCATATGTCAGACCATTTTCTGTACTGTAATCACATGTCTAAATCACTATTAGCCAGTCAAATTGTTCAACTGCTTTATCCCATTATAGGAAATGTTCCACTGAATGTTCAGTCTAAGTAATGATAAAGCAGAGAGCCCTGCATTAAACTGGGAAAGCAAAAGTAGACTAATTCCTTACCTATGGATGCTTCCATTAAAGAACAGTACCGTATTAGAGAGTGCTGTAGGTTGCTGTTTTACCTTCTTCAAGGCCATGTTTTTAAGCAAATTCAGTGAGTTTTAAGCAGATGGAAAACTGCCTTGAATCTGCTTCTGTGAGATGCCAGCGATTCTCAACTCTTCCCAGAAGTAGGCTTACTTTAAGGGAGCACAGGGTTCTTCAGTAGGACAGCTCTACGCAAGTTTCTCTCATCCTGCGTTTTACCTGGTTGTCAGTGAAAATCCTGATGGTACTGTGGACATGGGTACATACAGGCAATGGAACAGTTCACGTTTCCTATGGGTGATGGATTGGGAATCAGTGATGTCAGTACCTGGAGAGTTACTGAGCTTTAGCTTGATGCTGGAACAGCTCTTTATCATTGTTTGAAGGGTATAGCTTCCTGAATAGCATTGTCAGGGGACTTAATCTTAGGTGAACAGTTCATTTTTATTGTTTATATTGTAATTGTGCCTAGAGGCCAGGGCACTATTATAGTACCTACTGTACAAATGAATAAGCAAAGGTTGCTGCTGCACAATTTCTTCATTTAAATGTAAAGATAAGACAGCATGCAAATGTTAAGAAATGTGTTGGGAAAGCATAAGGGATCTGTGAGAATACTATGAGCAGAAGAAGATGCAGAAGTTAAAGTACCATGGTTTGTCTCCACATCAGTGAATGATTCATGGACATCAGACTTGGAGGATATATTTAAAGGATAAAGCATTGTCACCCTGAGGATTTTTACAGACAGCTTGTTTTCTGCCTGAAGTGCTAGTCAAACACTCTTATTTTCTTCCTTACGTGGTGACTACTGGGTATATGTGTAGAGCAACAGTTCAGATTTAAGAGGTAGAACTAGAATAAGCTATGCAGAGCCTCAAAATTGAGAGCATGTAGGTTGTTCATGATCATAGAATCATAGAATAGTTAGGGTTGGATATGCTTCATCAGGAAGGAGAAAGAACACACAGAACTATAACCAAAGGCCATCTCGTTGTATGGCCTGAAATCTTGGAAACTTAACTCCTGCACTTGGATTATACTTCAGCTTCCAGGCTATGCTCCTGAATGTAATCAAGAAGTTGCAGGGGAAGAGTATTGGTTCCGTTTTAGCTATACTGTCATTGTATGAACAGCTGGTTATTCATTAAAATGTATCAGAATAGTATTGTACAGGTGCAGTAAACAACTTTGTAATTATTTTAAGTACTAGATCTTTTGTAGCCTGTACAGGTTATAAGCAGCACAGACAGATGTAGCAAAAATTTAGTCTCATTAGTTGTGATTGTGATAGCACTTACTTTGTAAGTCAGTATCTAAGCTCATTCTAAATTTTATGTTCAGCATCCATCAGACATTGATGCATGTGATGAATTATTTTTGAAAATGTGAGTAGTTGAAAACAGAATAGGATAATGATTTCAAAAAGCATGAAATTTGTGGGAAAATTCATGTTTGTTTATTTTTGATTACCTGTGTTCTTATTTTTTGTCTTAGTTTTTCATTACTTTGGCCAATGTAAGCTGCAGTAGGTTTTCAAAGGCCATAGATATCATACATACAGTTAGTTTCAAGGACACTTCAGCGTAGCTTTTTTTTGCCAGGAAATGGTTATTTAACAGTTTTTATCATTACTTCAGCTGCATTGGCGTTAGGGTAGGCCAATATTTAACAATATCTACGGCTATCTCAAAAGGATCTTAACGTGTTGGATGGATTTTGTTTATAGCTCAGCTGTGTTTCTTTAGTTCATCACACAAGTATGTGATGTGATACTTACTATGTGATACTTATTTGTATATTTCCTTGCTTGCCCTTTTCTCATTTCAAAATTTAACATCTCCAAATGGAAAATTTCTGTAGGGTTATGCAATAAAAATGTTCCTAAATACATGTTAACATTTAGGGAAAGTCACTAGTGCTCACTACTACCAGACTGAAGTCTTTCGAGGGATGGGCTTTGTACAGCTATTGTACAGATGAGGGTTAAGGTAGTAAAGCAAATAGCAGCCTATAGTTCTGCCTGTACAAGCCACGTATCAAAATGTTTGGCCAGAAGCCAGAGGGTACATACTAGATCACAGCGTGAAAAGGTGAGGCATGGGAGTAGGCTTCATAATCAGGATTTGACACCAGCTCTTTGAAGGCCTTTCTAATCTGCTGTAGAACAGGACAGAGCAATGTGGAGCCAGGGTCCCATGGGAACTTTGTGCCATTTTCTTCGGCAGACCATGTTGCATGACTTCATCATAGTCTTATTACCAAGCAATTACCCATCTGTCTTATGTAGTTCTTGTATAGGAGCCTGGCTTAAATTCCTCACAGTACTATTTTGCTCAGGTAAATGAGCTCTGGTAAATGAACTCTGTATGAATCTTTTGATTTTCAGTTCTTGACAGGATGTGTGTGCTGGATTGAATGACTGGAAGTTGTTACACATAGTGGCTTTTATAGAATTGTTTTGCCTCTTTATCAAAGTTGTTCTAATGTTGATTAACACAAAGTGGTGTCTTAAGGGTGAGTGAGATTAGGTTTAATGTTGGAAAGAGATATTTTTCTACAACCTTAGCCTATGCTTTTCACAATTTGAAACAGACTGCACTTGCAAATGAAGAGTTCTTCAAGGTTTTTTCTTTTTTGACATGGCAGTTGTTAGTTTGTTAATGTTTGTATTTGATGATCCACAGAACTTCTGTAGCTGTTGTTGTGATAGGATCTCCAAGTGCTTTCAGACAGTCTTGGCAGATCAAGTACGATGACAGCCTATGAAATCTCAACCTATTAGATATATTGGTCATAAGGCATGTTTTTGTGGAAGTGGGAATAAGAACCTGGTCTCTTGCTTGCTACTCTTTGAGCCATCCACACACCAGACATCTTTTGATGCAGGAGACTTTAAACAATAAACCACTTCAGTTTTCTTGTCTTTGCTTATGGATATTATTCTTTTATTACTATTATTTCTTACTAGTGTATTTAACTCCTACTGACTTCTTGTCATTGTTCCTTTATAAGTAATTGCGAATGGACATTTCTATTCTTTGTCGTCATCTGAGTTGAAAGATGGTTTTCTAAGGCAGTTGACTTGCTGAGAGCGGGTAAGCTCTGCCCTTCTCAGGCCAGAGTTGTTTTTTACTCTCCTTGGCCCAGTTGTCCCACAACGATGTTGGAGAGGCAGCAGGGTCATGTGTGACTGGGGAAAATAGAATCACCTTATCCACTACTGATGATCTCTCCCTTATGTTATTACACACCGATGCTGTGGATTTAACTTCTTAAGAAATGCTACCATACGTATACTAAAATGTTATAAAACATTGACTAACAATTTTTAAAAACTGTTGAAAACTTTTCTCCTTTATGTGTTTTAATAGATTTGATTACCAGTTCATGCAATCTGTGTGATTCATATAGTTTGGATAAATACAGATAAGCAAGATTTTACTGTAGAAAGTACTGTTTGCTGCTAACTTTCATTGAATTGTGCATTTTTGCTTTCCTTTTTGCTGTTTTCTGGTAGAAGGATGGCACTGGACATTCCTGGTCTTGCCATTCCTGGGTTAGTAAAAATAAGTTTGGGCGCTTGCTGCAAGAACTGCATTGAGTAAGTTCTTCTAGCACCGATACCTTTAAAAGGAAATATGATGAAGTAGGAAAAAGTCTTTAAAATCTACAGTTCTTATTACTTAGAGAAACACAGGCAATGAGTCTGTGGAGTGCATCAGGTGGTTATTTTCCCCCAACACCGTAAATCTTAAGCTGGTTCTGGCAGGGGAAAGCAGCAGCAGGACTGCCCTCTCTTTACTACTAGCTGCTTGTTCTCTCCCTTGTGCTGACCAGGCGTTTGTGTAGCCGTGTGGTGAGCTGTGTTGGGAAATTGATCTGCGTTAAAACTAACCTGGCAAAGAGACATGTTTGTGATAGCATGAGGGAGGAGGCCAGAGCGAGTGGCCAGGCTGCAGAGAGGCAGAGCTGCAGCTTTCAGTAGAATTGCCAGATTAAAGTAGTGTCTGAGAAGCGATAGCTGTGGTTGTCTGAAATTTTGATGGTATTTGGCTTTGAGGCTGTCTTCTTTGAGTTTTTCAATGCAAGAGTTATTACAGGATATTGTGGCAGATTTTTACAGCCTACAGTCATGTTATATATGCTGGTTGGTCAGTGGTTTTAAAAAAAACCATGCTATTGAGAGGCTTCTTCGCAGCCTGTAGGCAGATGGGCTGTTCTCATCTAACTGATTTTTGCCTCAAACATTGATTAAATAAGGAACTTGGGTTCTCACTTTGATCCTCCAAATTGTTCTTACATTGAGTATTCAAGGTAGCCTAAAATTATAGGTAAGTAAAATATTTTATGTTAACAGTAGCTTTTGGTATTCTGAAAGCTGCTCCTACCATTATGTCAATGCATAGGCATTATGATAAAAACACATGAGGTCTTGCTTCTTTCAGAATACTCTTCCCTTTCACATTTTTGCAAGTATTTTTATTAAGTCACACATGTACCGAATCCCATTGCCAGCCATTCCAGTATAAATATATGACTAATATTCAGTGCTGTAGTAATCAGTGTTCTAATTGCTTTTCCTAAAGAAACTGGTGGAAACCCAGTTAAAATAGGAAGTTTTCCCCCCCTCCGACTTTTGGCAGGGGGAAGGAAAAAAAAAAAGAGGCCTTTTTTATTCTGCTGCTGCATCGTTACTGACAATAAATTCTTCCCAAAAGTAGTTTTAATTAGGCTATCAGAAAAAAAAAAAAAATCAGCCTTGGGAAAGTTTACCAATTTTTTATTTTGCCTATTATATTTTTTTTTCTTTTTCCTTGGAACATGTGCACTTGAGTCACTTGTATGACACAGTAAGATAAAAGGAATTTTTGATATCAAAGATGTGGTCCAACTATGCAGTCGCTGCTGCTAAATGTTTATCAGCCTCTTACGTGACTGAGAGTACTGTACTGTCTGGAAGCCTTAGCTGGTCCAGAATGACTTCTGGAACATCCCAGGGTTCATGGAACCTGGATATTCTCATAATAGTGTCTATGCTCCTGTCTTTGGCAGTGAAAACTCTCTGCAGTGTTCTTGCTGAAGATTTTTTCAACAAACCTCGGAGGGTGGCTCCATACCATTAAATGGGAGCTATTCTATATCAAAATTTGGGAGATTTATTAGTAAGTCATTTCATAAATCTAGAATGTGAATTATTTAGGTTTGTTCCTGAAGTGTGGAGTTCAGAAGTGAATAAAATTAATATTTAGTTTTGTTATATCACAACAGGTGAATGGAATTGCATGGCCGAAGAAGACTCCAGGGTGATCTTGTTCATCCTTCTGCGTAGTGTATCTGTACAATTTATTACAAATGTTTCTCCAGCTTCTTTTAATGTATCTGGTGAATGCAATTCCACTGCATCTCTAAGCAATTGGTTTCAGTAATTAACTTCCTAAAGTATAAAATAAATATTCCTTACTGCTGAGTAAGCCAGTTTTGTCTTGTGTTACTTGCAGTTAAGACTCTAAAGCTGAAATGGAGAATATTTTTCATAAGTAGCTTTTATTTATTAAGAGATTCTCTTCTTTTTGCTGTGCTGAGCAAGTTTAACGTTGACTTACCTGTTTGATCCTTCGAAAGTTTGCTGGTCTTTATGAAGCAACTTGGTTGATATGAGCCACTTTCAATTTCTCAGAATGATTTTTATTGAGATCTTGTCTTCTAAAACATTCGTAGCGTCTGCCTTATGCAGGTCCCAGGGGAAGGAACCTTCCTTCAATGTTCTCCCACACTGACTGTATGAAGTTGAAAAATTGAATGAAAATAATTTGCAGATAAATACCCTTTGAGTGCTCTGGTTCATTGTTGCTGACCTCTCTTAGGGCAGTTTTACCAGGACTGTATTATGGAAGATCATCACTCATAGTTTAGAGATACCTTCTGTTTTGTTTCTGAAATGTAATGTGAATTTCTTCCAGTCCTGCTGACTTGAATTTCCCAGACTATTTAGCCTAATAAAGTAAGTTTTCAGTACCAGCTACAACAGATCTGTTTTGTGAAGGCTGGAATAATACAGAGAATGTGTTTGGTTCTGTTTTGTTACCCATTTGTTCTTCTGTAACATGGTTATGTACTGATTTTTGTGGTTTTATTCTTACTTCTAAAATATTTCTGAAACTTTGTTTGCCTTTTATATTGCACAGTGGTAATAATGCATGCTGTGCTTTTATCTCTTCTGATTTTTATCCCTGACAGTTTATGCTGTTTCTTTATATTCATTAAAAAGCTCTTGTTTCCATTCCTAGTATGATTCTTTCTAGTTTCAGACCCTTATTACTGGCTGCTTTTGATGCAGTTGGTGGTGTTCATACTACATTGCCTATCTCTCCCCTGTGCTGGAATACTTCGTCGTCGTGTGTATTCCAGTACAGTAGCTGCCAGCCCTCCTTTAAATTGTGTTCTCAAGAGATTCTAGCAACAAGTTCAAAGAGTTTGTTAAAATTTGCTTTTCTTATTTCAGTTAATTGAAGATAAAAAATTGTTCTCCTTTTTCTACTGCTTTCAGTTTTTCCCCTTCCTTGGCACAGTGAATGCTTCTTGTTACCACTTTCAGCCGAAACGCTGTACACATTGAGATGTTTAAAATGGAGCCTGCCCTAATGGAGTGAAGTGTGAAGTAACTGCTCTTCTGGCATCCTTAACTTTGTGAAACAGTTGTCTTCAACATTTTCACGAACTTGTTGGGCAGTTTGTTTTGTTATTTTGGTTTTCTGTTAGTAGTCTGAATGATGAAGGCCTCCTCTTACCTTCAAGATATATGGTCTGAAAGATTGTTTGTTGCTCTGAGAGGCTTACCATCTTCTCCTCATTGGGTCAGTGGAAGTTTTTCTTTCTCAGCCTTTCCAGTTTCTTATTCCCTAGTTCCCATTCTTTGTGGCTTATGTTTTTGTTTCTGCCCTAACTTTTAGTCTTCTCTTCTGTCATCCCCCCTTCCTTGTAATAAAAGCAAATGAGTATGTTATTTCTTTATTTTTCCATGGCCCACTGAACTGTAGAAGACTAGAACTTCACTTAGAAATGGGCCAGATGCTTTTCATTGTGAAGAAAGAAGGTTTGGAGTCACTGGGCACTATCATCCTGTTGTCAGATTGTTGCAGCATTTGCTTGTTCAGTTTGCACCCGAGCCTGCCAGCACTCTTCCAAACAGTTCTCAAGGCTGGCCTGGCAGTTTGTTTTGGCCACATACTGTTCACAGCATAGTTTACGTGTGGCTGCTTCGTTTGGGATGTCAGGACTTAGATAGCATAGATGTAGGCTGTTGCGTGCTGGTTGGCCTCAAGGCCAACATCACTAGCTGTGTTTAATTTACTAGTAAGCGGTGGTGTGCATTTTTTTTTTTTTTTTATTTTAAGGGGGAATTCAATGAAACTGACAGAATTCTCATTGGTTTTACTTTCAGCCTCCTGGGCAAACAGTGTGCCACAGTTAATGTTCTCTAACCCGTAGGGATGCAAGTTTAGAAGAAGAGCTCACAGCAGAGTTGCTCTAGAGGGAGCAGACGAGGTGGGATGAACAAGCCGTAAGGCTCTGGGAAACGCTGGCTTTCACTGCTACTTCAGTCTCTGACACACAGTTTTTCCTGGTTCATGTTTTGCATAAATAACCTTGCATCCAGTATCCTGGTAGAGGTAGAGAGGAAAGTGCAAAACAGATACAGTGGGAATTCCAATTTATTTTTCTGCCTGTGTCTTCCAGAAACCCTTTCGGAGAGAATCAGGCATAGAAATTGGGGGAGGGGTAAATCAGGAAATAAATGATCTGTAGGCAAGATTGTTTAAAGAAATTATTTCCCTAAGGTCTTTCATGTAGCAGTGAGGGTTGGCTCATGGCTGGCTATTCTGTCACCTCTTTTTGTACTGGAATAGGAGAGTATTCTTTGTGCTGTCATGTGCTGTGTACAGCTTGGAGATACAATCATTTCTGTTTCAAATGTGTTTGTTGGTAAAGAATAAATACAAATCTTGGTAAACTGGCTCATTTTTTGTGCTGTCTGTGTGGTTTTCTCAGATAAGGATACATCAGTAGAACAGAACAGAGGAAGTACTGTTGGTTGTGTACCTACTTCATGGACAAGCAGAAAATCTCGATCTCAAGGCTCATTAACCAGACAGTGCCAGTGAGGGGCGTTAAATTCCTGATAACCTAATGTAAATAAATTTTGTTTTTAAAGTCTTTTCAGTTTGCTTTTCTCAATTAATGTGTCTTTTTTTTTTTTTTTTTAATTTAGTTTTACTTGGTTTTGACTGTCTTGGCACAAAAGAACCTGTTTTCAAATTGTTAGTTTGACCATGTTATTTTAAAGGCTTTTTTAGACCAATGAGAGTTTCTTGTCTGTACTTAGTTAATAAGCTCACACTTTTAAAAATGTGAAGTTGTAGCTGTCTTGGACATGCACAGACATGTTGAGTTGAAGCTTAGGCTCTAAGCTATCCTGTGTCTTCTAAGGTGTGCTATTTTCCGTGCCAGGATCGAATTTGAGAAAGTATTGTGATTAACATTTGTTAGCTGGCTTTTATCTACAGACTGTAAATGTTAGATCATGTTGTGGAGGTTTTCTGTTTTTGTTTTGGTTGGGGATTTTTTTGGTCCCCAACATGTAGCCCAAACTGAAACTAGGAAATATACAGCTGCATGGATGTGACCACGTCATATGGTGTGGGAGCATATTCCATAACAGTGATTAGTAATGGGCCTTGGGGACAGGGCAGAGACTGAGTTCCAGCTCCTGTAGTCATGCCACCTCAGTTTCTTTTTCGGCAGCATTGTGATGGTCTAGTTTCTATCTGAATTGTTTTCTTTCAGAGCTTTAAAAGAGTAATGATATTTATTTACTACTCTTAAGGACCTTGCTAGTGAATAGGAGGAAGTCTACTCTAGTTGTGCTGAAGTCTTTATGCTTAATCAGAGGAGAGGTCTGGGTACCTGAAATGTGATTCAGAAGGACTGAGAAGGGAGTTCCTCAAAGTCATATAATAGGAAATACTAGATGAAGGGATTTAGGTGTGATTTAAGCCACCCAGCATATAACCTGATCTCTGTTTTCTGTACTTGGTTTGTTCAGGGCATAAGCTATTTCAAATAGGATCCCACCATCGGATTTCAGCACTATGTATAATTACTTGGCTATGTAAACAACAAATTGAACTTCAGAAATATTTGTAAACTATTTTGGGAACTGACTCTGTTTGACCTGCTGTGAGCAGGAGGTTGATCTAGCTGACTTTTGAGGCGTTTTCCAGCCTGAGTTGCTGCGTGATCCTCTTCTATGAGCATCCCTTCTGATGGTCAGGGCCATTATTTATGTTGTACTCATTGCTTTCCCACAGTGAATTATGTGTAGTAACCTTTTGTAGAAGGTGTTTTTCTGTATTCATAAATCATAGAATAGTTAGGGTTGGAAAGGACCTTAAGATCATCTAGTTCCAACCCCCTGACATGGACAGGGACACCTCCCACTAAACCATGCCAGCCAAGGCCCTGTCCAACCCGGCCTTGAACACTGCCAGGGATGGAGCATTCACAACTTCCCTGGGCAACCCATTCCAG
>JANRGW010002453.1:0-16930 GCA_024733675.1 Psilopsiagon aymara | reverse complement strand
GGGGGGGGGGGGGGGGGGCGGCCATGGTTGTGTTAATTGAAGGATTCTTTGGGGGTGATGGATTTTGTCTCTTGTTACAGTTAAAACCTTTACTGTTGCTTTTAATTGAGGGGTCTGCCTAAGTTAGGATTGGAGCTCTCATTACTTTGCTGCTCCTCAGTAGAGGAATCACTGATCTGTTGGATGTTAAGAATAACATTTCCTGAGAGTTTCTGTTATGTTATAATTTCTCAATATTTTAACAGTCATCAAAGCATTTCAGTTGAAACTAGTAATTACGAGCTAAATGCAATGCCTGTTCCACAGAGGATTTGACTCATGTAACAGTCATTAAATAAAGGTGGGTGTTGCTGTGCTCTGAGGCTGGCTGTACTCTATGAAATGTGTTGGTTAATGGTGGGTGAGGATCACCTGTGCATCCAGTTCAGCACTTGCTGGCTTCATCAGTTTACACTATTAAACTGCATCTGACTCAGGTATGGAGAAAGTGAGGGGCTGAGGCTGATAAGGAGGGAGAGCTTCCAAACAGGCAAATAGATTAATTTTCAGGGAAACTTCTGTCTCCACTTGCACTCATTGAAAAAACTCCCAGCAAAATTTGTATTAGAACCTTTGTGAATGAAAGGTTTTGTTTAGAGAGTTCAGGAAAGAAAACTGTCATGTAATGAGTGTAACTGAGCAAGAGTGAGTGACCTAATTCATCCAGATTAGTAGCTAAAATGCCCCTAGAGGTCTGGATTAGTAGAAGTTTCCTAATGTGCCTCACACAGAAATATCCTACGGGGACAAGTATGTTGACGATGATGTTTTTATATCATTCTTCATCCAAAGGTATTTGTTTGCCTAATAGTATCAATGAATGAAATTTCTGCCAGTGCATTGCATTACATGAGTTTGAACATTTATACTTTCCTGAAACATTTTGCCTTTCCCGTTGACATTATGGTAAATTCTGAAGTAATAATGAAATACATCAGTGCTACTCACTGTCAATTACACATTAGAGGTATCAGCTGTATTGATAAATGCTACCGTTTTACTGAAGAGAAATCAGAGACAAGTAGATCTGGGATATTAGCTTGATTCCAGCAATCTTGGAAGCTTTAACGTGCTCACCAATTTTCTCTGGAATAAACAGGTAACAGTCAGCATTAATGTCCACATGATTGCAGTGTATACTTTTTCATATTGATAGGGAAAATTCCTCAAAACTTGTATAATCTTACATAATTTATGGAAAGCAGTGAGCTTCCATGACCTGTGTACGTATGGGGTAAATGTAAATTGTTTTCAAAGGTGGCTAAATCTTTGCGTCAAAAGCCAGTGCTGATCTCTCAATTACCTTCTGGAGATTACACCACAAAGCAGAGCAAGGCTTGATATGTAATCTGAAGGTTCTGTTTCTCATTTTGTGTTCTAACCAGTATGTCTTGCTCTCTCGGTAAAGATATCACAGTAATTTCATTAGTCAACTTGTACGTTGCTCCACACTCTCACCTTTACACCTTAAAGGAAACACAGAATCATAGAATCATAGAATAGTTCGGGTTGGAAAGAGCCTTAGGATCATCCATTTCCAGCCCCACTGCCATGGGCAGGGACACCTCCCACTAAACCATGCCACCCAAGACTCCGTCCAGCCTGGGCTTGAACGGTGACAGGGATGGAGCATTCACGACTTCCTTGGGCAACCCATTCCAGTGCCTCACCACCCTCACAGTAAGGAGCTCCTTCCCTATATGTAAACTGAACTTACTCTATCAAAGTTTGAACCCATTACGCCAAACCCAGAAGCATTTAACTAAATGCCATTGTAATTTAGTGATAAAAACTTTAGTTGAAAAATAACTGCATCCTTGATCTTTAATGTCATTGACCTTTTGAACATCGATCACTTACTATTAAGAAAAACTTGCCCACAAAATTGATAGCCTTTTGGAGTGTACTGTGGCTGAATTTGTTAGCCCTTCATGCCTTATGGCAAGTTCCCCATGCCGTGGCATCTTCCTCTTTAAGAGGTCAAAGAATATATGGTGAATTTAGCCAAGTAATAGGCTCAGTCTCCCTGTGATAAATGTGTGAGGCCAGACAATCACTGTGCTCCTTGGGACTAAAGAAAAGATGTGGCTTTGATTCTCGTAGGTGATTTGCTTTAGCTATAGAATCAGTATTGCCACCCAGAATAAAGGTAATGTATTTGGGTTGTCTGATGGCACAGTGGATGAATGTGTTTAACAGTTTAAGTATAACATTCTTCTTGAAAATGAATTCCTCTTAGAGAGAAATATGTCCTCAAAAATAATTACATGTTATTTGTATTATTTTTAACTAAACATTGTTATATATAATAGCTGGTGTTGGTGTAAAGACAGGAAAAATGCATTTCTCTGCTTTTACAGTTGGTTGGGTTTGCAGATGTGACAATATATTTAGTTTAACTAAATAATGTGTTTGCGTGGGTCTTTTGTATGAAAACAAAGGGCTGAATAAAAAGCAAAATAACTTTTTCAGGTTTTTAAGCTATTCATAGTGAAATCATGGTGTGTAATATGTGCTTAACTGGTTTATTTTCATCCTCACAATTCTTTCAGTGTGTATTTTATGCAAGTACTGGCTGACCAGATCTTGATGTGTATCTATGGATTCTGTGCAGGCATAGTGAATATGAAAAAGACTCAAGGTCCCTTGCAATGTGAGCAGCTTTTGGTTTATCAGGGGAAGGAGAAAATAGAGGACCTTTTGGTACCTTTGCTCTCCCAGGAGTATACCCCAAAAGACTTGTGTGGAGTCCTGCATGAAGCAGGTTTTGGGTACAAAGGAAGGTTGTGTCTCTCAGGAGGGTGACAGTGGAGGAAGCCCTGACACAGCTGGGTAGACATTGCCGTGGGTCTGACTGGCTTCTGTAGGTGGGTTCTGGCCCCTGTGAAATTGTGGGAGGGCTGCATGTGTAGCTTCTCTGAATAGAAACTGTGCATGAATCCAAGCTGTGAGGAACAAAAAACCTTACTGCTGCTTATTGTTGTCTTTCCTTCTGCTAGTAACAATAGTGAGGCCAAAGCTAACATTTCAACATTGAACTAACCTGGGATTTGGAGAAGGCCATCTTTCAGTCTGTTGCTGTCTGTATACTCATGCATGGAGGCACTCCTGACATCTTACAAGCCACACATTTCTACTTTGACCTCCCCTAACAGCTAGTACCTCTCCCCCACAACCTCCCTCCATAGGTGAGGATCAGTGGAGCTGACACACTTCTGATTTAAGCGTTGTGTTTACCCTGTTCTTGTTGCCTTGCTGAGACAACAAACAATGGAGGTTATCGCTTATTTGCAAGCAGGTGAGTTTGCACACTTTATTTACTGTAGAGCTGTTGGCTTTTACCAATTCCTTTTATTCATGCTGTTGTGCAGCACAGGAGGGCAGTTGCCAACACAATATCCATTATTATTCTGACAAGAACAGAGTAGCTTTCACTTCCATTTCCTGAAGACAGCATTATTCATTGCTGCAAAACAGCAATAAAACCAGGAGAAATAGGGCAAATTATCATCTGGTTGCCAAGCTGTGAAACCACCCTTCCTTGCTGCAAGTAGATCAAGTTTGAAGTGGAGGTGCAAATAACGTATGGTCTCTATGGGCTTTGGGTCTGCTTTGTGATGCTTGTATTAGGGGAATAAAACAACCTGTTGCTTTATCAACATGTGTGGAACCAAAGATGTTAACATGATCATGTTTCCAGGACCTTCCCTTAGAGGTAGTTGAATCTGGTGGGCTACAAGACCTAGGGGATTAATTTTCTCCCAGCCTGATAGAAGGCTGTTGTGGTTTGGTGTATCCAGATCCAGGCAGGAGCAAGGCTGAGCATGTATTCCCAATAGGTTTGTGTACTGCAAACAATCATACATACTGCCTCACACAGAGGAGAGCATTTACCAGCACACAAATAATCAGAAACAGCATCTATATACGCATGAACAAAGATGGCTCAGTTTGTTCCTTCTCTCTGGCTGATCAGGTATGGAATTTGCGATGGACACACACACACACTCACAGTTTTCTTCGCAGGTGATCTTAGATATCCAGTTCTCCCTTCAATGGCCCTGCCAACATCATTCTATGCTGGTTTTTGGCACCTGAACCTATGGCCCCTCAGGATTTCAGCTTGTTGCTTTAGTGCCTGGCGCTCAGAGCTCTCCTCCAGCATGCCAGCCAGTCTGACTTGGAAGTTCCCTAGTGCTCCTATGTAGGCTCAGAATGAAGAGCTTGCCTACAGTGAGGTCCTGACCTAGGAACACAGAGTGAGCTCAAGGGGAAAGGATGCTTCAAGTCATCCACGTATTCCCAGGTTGTGGGAGTGTTTTGAGAGGCTGCTGTGTGGCACATGTGAGCATCTGCATGTGAGCATCTGCACTTCCCTGTTTTGTCCTACCTGTGAGGGAGATGATTCCTAGTGAGGGATTCCTGGGACAGCATTATGTTCTTCCAGCTTACCCATAGCTGAACTCAGTGAACGCAGCTGGGAAAGGTGGGAGATACTCCTGGGAGTGGTTTCAGTGTGCTTTGAGAGAGCCTTGCAAAGGTGTCCAGAGGCACAGAAAGCCCCAGCCTTGGCTTCATAATATTAACATTTCACAGCAGTCTCTTCTACAAACGATGGGAGGAGCAGCTTTCTCTGGAGTCAACTTGCTTTGAATATCTGCCCCATTTTAGCTACTAGCAAATGTTGAACAGCTAATCTGTGATCTATAATTACACCTCTGATTCTTTTAGATTAACTGTATAGTGAAAAGGATGTTTGAGGGAGTGAAATGAAATTAAGCCTAGTCTTTTGAGATTAGCCATTAATTTCATTTTCAAATGTAAAATTGCCAGCAAAGTAATAAGAGGGTAATATTTGCACATCACAATAATGTGGATTAGCATGCTGATAACTGGGTGGAAGGCAAAACCATCAGTAAAAGTTGACCAAATTAATGTTTTTTCTTTATACCTTGTGTTGCCTGCCTGAGTTATGCATTGAACTGAGATGTACAAAGTCACACAAAGTGAATTAAACGCGTCATGGAAATTGGGTGTGCTCTGTACCTGGTAATAGCCTAAGTTTAATATCGATAGCGTTACCTATGTGTCTAGTGTTTGTTGTATATACTAGTGTAGGGATGTTTACGGATGGCAGGCTTTAACACAATGGACAGACGCTGAAGTGTCTGAATAAGACATATATATATAAGTATATAAGATAAGATATATAAGATATAAGAATAAGGTGTTATTGGCCCTTCTGATTAAAACTGGCTGTGGAAAAGCACAACCTCTACTATCGTGACCATGTCAAAAAGATGGCAATGCCGGGGAGACACTGGAGATCAGAATGAAAGCTACCTACAGAATTCTTTCTCTCTCTCAACTATTTTCTTTCTTTCTTGCTGCTAGACTGTAACTAAAGCAGTATTTTATATCTGTACCTCTATATCTAATTGCACTAAAGAAATGCTGGGGCTGAAAGGTTAAGCACTAAAATTCTAAGGAAGCACAGACTCAAAGTTGCCTCTGTAAGCCCAATTTAACATCCCTTCAGGATATACATTTTCATACAGTTTTTAATGAGCTGAGCTCATGCTGCTATTTCCCAGAGACCTTTGTCCTGTTCAGTGAATGGAAGGACAGTGGTCAGGGAATGTGCTCCGTCTGGTGCTGCTTTCTTTGCTTGACTGTCAAGAAGGAGCTCCCTGCTTTGTCTGAATGGTACCGCAACCCGAACCTGAACGCATTTATTCTGATGGAAGCACCAGAAGACAGAAATTCTTTATATCTTAGACAAATTCTTTTTATATATACTACTTTTTTTAAAAAAGCAGTTTTTTGGTTTTCTTGAGGTTTTGTTTTGAGAAAGGATTGGAATGATTTGAAGAAAGCAGACTAATAAATAACTTTTGTAAAGGTCACATCATAGAGACACGCAAGGAACTGGAAAAAGAAAATAAGCACGAAATGCAAGGTGGTAGTGGTGCTTCAGTAAAGTACTCATGTAGACATAAAAAGGTAGACAGGGAATTAAATAAGGGTGTAGAAACTGTAGGTGTTCAGGAGTTACTCCTGGATATTTTTGAGCAAAATGAGCAGGTATCTTAACAGAAGAATTTTTTTATAGAGAAATACTGTTTTCAATTGAGGCTTTATGCCCATTCCTGATAGTGCTCAAGGCCACGTTGGATGGGGCTTGGAGCAGCCTAGTGTAGTGGAAGGTGTCCCTGCCCATTGCAGGGGGGTGGAACTGGAGGAGCTTTAAGGACCCTTCCAACCCAAACCATTCTAAAATTCCATGATTCATTAAGGAAACTTCCTCAGATGCAAGATAAAGTTTCAGAAGGAGAAGCTTTGTGCGAGAGGAGTTGAGGAACTCTCCCATTCACAGGGATGGGAGAAGAGCTTGATTGACCCTCTTGTTGATTTTGGGGCATGATTGTGGGGGTTACAGCTCTGCTGGTTACCATGGGCCACTTTGGCGTACATATGCATCTCAGCCATTTTCTTCATCCTTTCAAGAGGAAAATGTTTCACAGTGTGAATAATCTCCCCAGGGCAGTGGTGGATTCCCCAGTGCTGGACACTTAAGATTCAGCTGGAGAGGTGTCATGGTTTAAACCACAATTCAACCAGATTCAACTGCGCTTCCTCCCGGCTTCCCCTCCTCCCTGGCAGAGCACGAGGCTCAGAAAGTCCTTGGTCAGACCAAACATTACTGAGCAGCAACTGAAACCATCGGTGTTATCAGCGCTGTTCCCAGGCTGAAAGTCAAAACCACAGCACTGCACCAGCTACTGAGGAGAGAAATGACTGCTGCTGCTGAACCCATGACAACAGGGAGCTGGGCCATCTTGTCTAGGTTGTACTTTTGCCAAGGAAGGTTGGACCAGATGATCCTTGCAGCTCCCTCCAGCCTGGTATTCTATGATTCTTCCTTCTTTGTTTGCTTCTGCAGCTCCCTTTTCCTTTTGGAGAATATCAGAACAGGAAAAATTTGAATAGTTTGAATGTGGATCGTATTCTTGAGCAAGCTTTAGCTGGAAGAAGGGAATAGTAAGTTTAAAATGAATAGTCTGAAAGACTGGAAATCAGTGCAGTGTTTCGGAGGGATACAGGCAGAGCAGTACTCAGGAGAGGTTATTTTGGCAGCACTTTCTGAACTAAGAGGAACAAGTGGTGAGAAGAGACTGAGACTGCAGCTCTTGTGAAGAAGTTGGTTAAGATAAGAATGCTTAATGTGGCCACAGGACTAAAAAAAAGAGGAATGAAGAGGAATTTAGTGATAGAAGAGGTTTGTTAGAGGGTATCTAACTATTTAAAATTATAAAAAAGCCCATACTTCGCAACTCATCTGTATGTGCATATGTTAATGAGATCCAGGATACCACAGTTTATCTTCTTTCTCTTTAGGCTAAGTCCTTCCCTACGAGGCCAGTGGAAGCGGTAGCACTCCCTGTTAAGCCACTTACTTCACTGAAAGAAATGCAATTTGTGTGTTCAAAAATAGCTTGAAAGGAGTTCTACCAACCTGAAAGCCTGCTTTAATGCTAATTCGTAGATTCATGGGTGAGTTTTTATGATGTAGAGTTATTTAAGAGAGCAATAAGGATTCCGGGGCTGGATCTTGTGAAAGCAGTGAACCTTCATTGTGATGAAAAGCATTTAGGATGTTAATATTAATTTCATTGCTCATTCATTTTGAATTATCTCATAACCATTTTCAGGGACATGGTCATTTCAGCAACTAGAGTAAATATATCCCATGTATTTGAAAACCGAGTAAATTCTCTGCAGTGATTCCTTAATTCAGTAATTCCTCATATTCTATTCAATACATAAACTGCCAATATACTGAAAAGATTATGAAGATCACAGAGGCTTGTTTTATTTTGGTTTTTATCTTAAGGTGGAACCAATCATTTGGGACTAAATGTCCATAGAGCAGTTGAATACAGGAATTTTAAGTAAGTGACGTTACTGCATATTTGCATGAATTATTTCATGGTTTGTATTAAACTCCTCAGTTCTTAAAAGGTAATTGAAAAAAGGATTTGGGGGGAAGATTTGGATCCATTTCATAATGAAGCAATTGATACCAATTTGAAGATGCAATAAGAACTTTTATAAACATACTATGAAAACATATTTCCTGTTGCCTTGATGGTCATCTGTTAAGATAGACAAATATGAAGATGTCACTGCTAACAAGTAACTTGAAGGCTTTTTGTTACTGGAGTCTAATTTTATAGTAAAACTGTCTCAACTGAGGAAATTTGAAGCTTTGTAATGTCAAAAAGCAACTGTAGGGCTTGTTTGTCCCCTCCTACTCACAGTTCAGCTTCCAGGAAAGTCATCTTAATGTTTAATTTATTTTTGAGCTTTTCATAATGAGAAAGCTCATTTGTGTAACAACAAACACAAGTGGCTTCTATAGCAAAGTGTCAGGCTCCTGGCAACAAGTCTGTGTTAGGTTGAAGTCAATGGTGGCAGCCTTCCTTGTCTCCTGTAATGGCACCCACAGGCTTTCAGATTGCGGGGCCTGAGACTGCAGGGCCTGTTGGTAGCACAAGGCAGAACGTAGCAGTTGATCTTCAGCAGTTAACACTTCAGGTGTAACAAAGTGTGGACTGACCTCGTGAATGAGTTTTTGTGTGACTGGAGCTCAAAAAGTAGGAAGAATACATGAAACAAGTGCGGTGGAGTTTCTTCTTCCCAATTAACTCTCATTTAGAGCTGTTGGCGAACAAAGAAAAGTAAGAAAATCAAAGCTGCAGCTTTGTGTGGAATTATCAAAGAGGACTTTTATAGATTTCTGGAATATGTTGTATTAAATTGCATGCTGCATATTAGACATTGTTTTCCACTGTTAAATTGCAGAGAAATATGCTATTTGAGGAGGGGGGATACCAAAGGTGCATCTTTTAGTGTGCTTTTACAGAAATGTGGAGTTATCTTGAGAAATATAAGATGAAACGCCTGTGAATTTACTGGCTATCAGGTGAACTCAAAGAGGTCTGTATTAGCTATTCTGTCCTTTCTTCGTGCTCCATTCTATATGGTGTATCTCCAGCAGATAAGTCTAAACCATCACAACATCATCTTTTGTTAATGCCAGTAACCTCTCCAGGCCAGATTTTCTCATTTCTGTTACTACACTAGTTATATCCAAACACAAGTTGATTTTCTTTCTCCAAAGCAGATGATGTTTGGAGGAGACTGAATTCTCTACAGGTAGTAATGAAATATCCATTTGAAGTAACCTAGTTCGAAGGGAAATATTTCCCCTTTAGGTTTAGACCAAAGGTTCTAAAAGCCTGAGATGCAAAAATAAAGAGGGACTAGGTATAAATACCTTTCAAATTACATCTCTTTAGACTTGCTGAAATGTGTGCTTAAGCTTCTTTCTTGCTGCTTTAAAATATGCAAGGTTATTGACCTGCATTAAACTCAAAACCCTTTAAATGCTGTTTTTGTTAACCAAGTTGCTCAGAACTGAAAAGCTGAAAGATTTAGAAATGGGGTCTTTAAGGGGAAAAAAGGCCCAGATTTTTAAAGAGGAACTGGGAATTTTCTCCTAAAAAGTAATTTTACTGTTTTTTTACACACAAGTGAATTATTTTGTTTGCCAATAGTAGGTGTTTAATGCAGCCACTTCCCTATTGCCAGTGCTGCTATGTAAGCCACCCATATCCCTGTGACGTGGATATTCAGACAGCCTGACTTCTGTGTCTAGACAACATTAATATGCTTATGCTGGTATGACCAAGGCAAAATAGACAGAGAACATCACCTTTCAAAGTAACTTTGCCAGCATTTAGAGTAGGACTTTGATTTGGTCTGTTGCGTACAAAGGGCTTTGAGGTCTGAGATTTAATAGTCAGTGTTTCTGTTCATCAGAATTTCATTTACCAAGTGATATTAACGTACTGGTTTACGTACCTCAAACCTAACAGTAGTGTTAGTTCGAAACCAGAACTGTTGAGGGAAACACTTCTGTTTCATGAAAATTTCAGCTGTGAATCTGGGATTCAGCCATTTGATGAGGGAGTTTGGAGTCCAGCTAAGAACAGCCTTGTCCCTAAGCACTGCTGAGTCAGTTCTCACCGATGGTAGTGATGGTATGATGATGTTTCACGTAACAATTAAGAAAAGGAACCAGATCACAGCCTGGAGTGAAGGCTGGCAGTGAATCCCAACGGTCATTATGTTAAGCTGAAGCACTAGATTACTTGTATTGTCAGAGGTGCTCTTTATGCTTCCTTTTTTAAAAACCTTATAACACATAAGTGGTGTTAAAGATGGCAAGATTATGCCAAAAGCATTGAATAGCTCTGCATATATTAAGTATACTCAGTTATTCAATGATATATCAAGTGTATCATTGTATCTTGCAGATTTCTATTTAATATATCAGATGGAGGTGTGGCTGAATCTTTATACGACTCCTCTTTAATGTACTTCACCTTTGTACTGAAAGCATTTTTAGTCATTTAGTTGCTAAGTATGAAAGGAGATATGAGCAGGATGCCATAGCAAAACTCTACAAATGCTGTAATCATGGTATTAACCTACTTGAAAGCCTTAGGAGCATGCTCACTTTGTGAGGATAGTAAGAATGTTTTCATCCCTCTGAGTTCACTGACAGATTTGGAAACCAAATCATGTTCCTTTTAGTTGTGTCTTGATGCCTGCATGAGAAGGTTTGTATTTATTGCTGCTGTGTGTAAATGCAGAGATTTTCCAAGCACCAGGAATGTTGTTTTAGGAAAAGGAATGAATTACTTGATATATCCCAAAGTAATTTGCCAGTCAGCTTTGGATTCCAGCTTACAAGAGCTTATAGTTATTACAAGCAGAGCTCGTTCAGCATTTAGGCACAAGAAATGAGTGTAAAAGGCAGTGCTCATGTGCACCATGTACAGTTTTCATGGCTACAATACCAAAAGATTCCATACATTTTAAACTATCCTGAGTATTTCGTTAGAGACCCATGTACAGGAATTGAACCATTTGGTTTGCCACCAGCTGTACATAACCTGATGCCTCTTTACAGTTATCTGCTGCAACTGAAATTCTGCTTTCAAGATTTGCTAGCATGATTTGGGTAGGTATGTGAGCCCTGTTAACATGTGAGTAGCTTCAGGGAAAGTCAGATGGAGCAACTGATTCATTAAAAGCTGAGTTGACCCCAAAATGAAGCTTTCAAAGGAAGAATACGAAGGGAGAAGGAAGAGAGAAACAGGATTGCTCTGAGTAGTGGAAGTGATTTAGAGCTGCAGCTTTTTCAGAAGGTATTGAACAAAGCAGTAACATCAAGAAGTGGTTTCATGTCTTATTTAACATTTGAGGATCAGTGTATTGTCTTCACTCTATTTTCCACATTAGCAAAGATAACTAGTGAAGTTTCATATGGACATGATTACTGAAACTCTAGCGAATCAGGATATGGTGAGGAAAGGATCAACTGTGAAAGGGCAGGGGAAGCATCACTGTCTAGAACACAGGGAATGTCTTGGTTAAAAGTACTTCTGTGACAGCAAAGCCCTAAGCTACTGTCTGGAAGAGTAGACAACCATCAGTACTGAGGAAATGAAGAAATGCAAACGTTGAATGCTATTAGAGGGTCATCCAGACCCTATAATTAAGGCATTTTCTGATATTAATCCGGTGTCACAGATTATTGCAGGTATCTCATTATTCCTTCTGTACTCTTGCTCTCCCATGAGTTTTCTCCAGCATTGCCTCTTAGAAGTGTCAGGAATAGAACATGTGGCTGACATCAATCTAATACTGCC
The DNA here is from genome assembly GCA_024733675.1 of Psilopsiagon aymara. Taxonomy (NCBI): domain Eukaryota; kingdom Metazoa; phylum Chordata; class Aves; order Psittaciformes; family Psittacidae; genus Psilopsiagon; species Psilopsiagon aymara. Next base: position 5,108 of record JANRGW010002453.1, on the reverse strand, counting down.
TCTCAGACCTTGCATGATTACAGTGCAAGCCTACAGCTGCTTTCCTGCTCCCTCTCTCCATACGGTAGGTGCTGCTAGTTGGGTTGACCTGTTACCTATGGAAGGGCTGCTGCTAGAGCTCATGCTGCAGAGTGGCGCACAGACCCGGAGCTTGTCTTACCTGCTGAAGCTCTTGGCTGCAAGCAGCCCTGCAGAAGGCATAGTCCACTTGTAGCCCAGCTGCAGGGCTCAACAGTTGACACAGCAAAGCTGCATAGCCTGTTGTTGGCTATTGCTATTAATCTGATTTATTAATTTTCACTAGCCATCATGCCTGAACCAGCCCCACGGAACTCAGTACATGGTCGTGGCACTGCATCTCTGGCCTGCCTTGTCTCCTAAAAAAGAGTAGAAGGTGGGAGCCATTTCTAGGCAAATGATCTCAGTTTTCCTTTCAGTTGATTTTTAGTGGAAAGAAGCAAGTGCCAGTTTTGCAGCTTTAATCCCTCTCATAATAATAGCAACTTGGCAGCAACAGTGAAGAAGGGAAAATTCATGCCTTTGCAGCTAAACATTTTGTTCTGAACTGTATTTTAATTACAGAATGTCACTTTGTGATAAATGAAACTTCCTTCTTCTAGCTGGTTTCAATTAAGTTTTGTTTTAAAAGGAATAATAGGTTTTAATAAGGCTCAACATACATAAAAATATTTCATGTTGACTTTAGTAGAACAGAGTGGATTTTAATACTGAATCAGTATTGAGTAACTTGAAGTGATCTTGGCTCTGTGCCTTGGTTTCTTGCTGTCCAGATTGTTCCTTTTACTGGCCAGGGTCACCAGTGGCTTCAGTGGGTTGTCATACTAGCCTTGTGTTTATGGCTTCTCCTTTCTTACAGATTCTATGGAATTAGGCACACAAACTTAATTAATCACTTTGAGAATAAGTTTTTTTGTGTTAAAGGAAGAAGCTATTTCCAGGAACTCCTGAAATTCCAGCAAAAAGATTACTTTTTGGTTTTAAAATGAAGTTGAGCCTTTATCCTCTAATACGTGCAGGTCTGTGTTTGTCACAGCTGTGGTCCACAGTGCCTGGTCCTGACGCAGTAGACTGGAAATACTGCATGGCCACAGAGATTCATCCATAACCAAGACCATTACTGAAAGCCACACAGGTGATACCTATAGAAGCATGGGAGAGTGAAACAGATCCCACCTTTCTCGCTTAGGTTTCTCTGTGAGCAGCAGCACCAAGTTTGAATCACCAGGAGATCACTGTGGTAAGGCCAACAGAAGAGTGGGTTGCACTTTCTTCTCAGTGGCTCCGATGTGTTTGCTGGAAACACCTGCAGCTTCCTCTGGGAATGAGAGTTACTTGTCAATACAGCAGCATAAGTCAGCTTGGGCAGGGAGACACAACATATTGTTCAGGCAATATTCTTGACAGCTTCCATTTGTTTTTCCAGTTAAGTGGAAAATCTAACCTGCAAATTGGAAACATTTAGTGCGATACAGATGCATTTTAAATACCTAAAAACCTGCCTGAAAAGAGCAGGCATCCTTAATCTTCACCTCTGTCAAATAAGTTTCAGCTGGAAAGATGAAGATCTCTGCTGATGGTTAGGTTTTTCTGTGGTGAATAAACAAGGTGCTATAAAATCACAGCTTTAAATTGACTTTTGAAGTAGTGGATTCATCAGAGGACAGTTTACTAAACATATTCTGTCTGGATCCTATCTGAAGTGCAGTGTTGTTCATTTAGCTGCAGCTGACTCATCTTTGGCGAGATTTCATGTAAGCAAGAAAAGTACCACAAGATGATTACACTTTTGTGGAAAACTAATAAGAGAAAAGGCAAATTCTCGGGAGGCTCTGGAATTAAAGATTTCGCACATTTAGCCTGGCGGGCTGAGCAATCAGTTGTTCCAAAACAGATCTGCTGCAATCAGTGCAGGCAATTTTCTCTGAAGTTACCAAAGCAAGATAATACCATAAATTATATCTCCTTTTAGCTGAAACAAGACTTTTTCGGTACAGAAATGTGTTTCCTAGAGAAGGCATTTTGCAATTGGTTTAATTTTGCAATTTTTTAAGGTTTTAGGCTAAAGTGATGTTTGTTTTTCAAGATTGGCCATTCCTTCCTAATTAGAACCAGCTGAAATACGGATGTTAGCATTGCAGAAAACCAGAAGTCAGAACCATTTCATGTTAGTGCTGATAAGTCTGGTTGGTTTATTATTGTTGGTTTTATCTATGGTAGTTTTTGTTCCAAATGTAAATGACAAGTAAATTGAGATTCATAAAGTTTTGCTTGAGTAGAAAAGTGGGTAAGTACAGAAAACAAACAGTAATAATTGGGTTTTAATTGTTTATTGAAATATAAACATCATAGGAAACTAAGGTGTGCTTGTGATAAAATAGGCTGTGCACAATAAGAAATACTGGGATTTTCCAGGGTTTATTAGTTTCCTCATGAAACATTATTTGTGTGTTTGGGAAAGTAAAATACACTTCTTGAAACTATTACACAGCCTGGAAAAGAGGAGGTTCAGGGGAGACCTTAGAGCAGCTTCCAGTGCCCAAAGGGACAGGAAGTCTGGAGAGGGACTTTATACAAAGGCAGATAGTGATAAGATGAGTTGGAGTGGCTTTAACTTGGCAGAGGGGAGATTTAGATTAGACATTAGGCAGAAGTTGTTCCCTGTGAGGGTGCTGAGGCGCTGGCACAGGGTGCCCAGAGAAGCTGCGGCTGCCCCATCCCTGGCAGTGTTCAAGGCCAGGTTGGACACAGGGGCTTGGAGCAGCCTTGTCTTGTGGAAGGTGTCCCTGCCAGTGGTAGAGGGTTGGAACTGGATGAGCTTTAAGGTCCCTTTCAACCCAAACCATTCTGTCATTCTATGATAAGATGTGCTTGTTGGTGTTGCTGCCATTTAGGGATTTACAATTCAAATTTACCATTCAAAAGCACTCAAACATTACTAAGAAATTCAGAGGCAACCGATTTTTGTGACAATCAGGAATTAATTAACTTAAAAATAGTTATGAGCAGACTCTTAGCATGAGTAGCCTTGTGTAGATGCTGAAGGCAGAGGACATGGCAGTGGTTTCAGGGAATCAGTGGGCCCAGGTGTTCATCCATGGCACAACATTTAGATTAAAGATAATTTGACAAAATAGCTCTATTTTCAAGAAGAAGGCTTTGTGGGTTTTCCCCCCACTCAGGTAGACAGCAAACCCACAAAATATTTCAGTCTCAGATAGGCTAAAAGCCTTAAATTCCACTTACTCCTGCCTGCTGGGCAGTGCATCTCAGCTCCATCCTGGCTCTTAATGGAGTGCTGTGTTAAAGGAAGGCGATTTTCTCTCTGAGATACCTAAAGTAAAGCTGGCTCTCTAAGAAGGGGAGATTTTAAGTATCTTGTTGTTGTAAAGGGATTTTGGTCCCCAGCTGTAAGAATAAACATATGGGACTCCAGGTCTGCTGCTTGGAGTCGTGCAAAATACTTGGAGGAAAAGAAATGAATATCTGTGACTTTCCTAGTTAATATTGTAGTGGAAAAAATACACCTTCCAATGCAAGCTCTGTCTAGTTTTTAGAATGCTCACTATAATATGGTTTGTATAGGTGGCAATTCAATGCTACGAAAAAACTTCTGGCAGTAAGACAGATGTGGCAAACCCTACATTGGAAGTGCATTGGAAAAGGAGCAGGGGCATATTTAACACCGAGCAGAGCAGACACTTTTTCTTTGTAAGAGAAAAAGGCAGAGGTTATGGAAAGTGTTGAAATCAGAATCTCTCTGAATTTTTAATTTTCATAAAAATAGAAGGAAATCACTAGGGAAAAGAATGGAAAAGCTGCTTCAGAAATCAGATTGTTACCAGATACAGTGCTTTGTAAATACTTCTTGCTCTGTGTTGGTGCCAAGTTCTTTGCTGGCACGGAACATGACCATATCACCAAAAGAAACCTTTATTTCTCCTTTCTTAGAGCCATTTTTTCCCCTCAGGCTCTGATAAAGACGTATCTCTTATGGTAAAAATGTAAAAGGCTGTAAATATTTTCATCTCCTGCAGGTAAAATATGCAGTGTGGCATCATTAAGACGTAAGAATATTCACTGTATTTCTAAAGCAGTTTTTTTCCCTCTTCATTTGCCAGCACATTGTCAGGACGATCCTAATGAATCCAGTCTGCAGCACAGCAACAGAGGCTGATCTCTTCCCAGTTTTCCTTTAGGAGTTAACAAAGAGAGAAAAGTAGGAAAAGTGTATTGATGGCATGAGGGAAAATGACAGGCAGCTTCAGGGGCGCTGCATCTGCACAGCTCCAGAGGTGTCAGTGTGCCTTAAAAGACACTTTGGACTTTGCTTGTAGGAAATGGAGGATTCAGCCCAAGGCAGAAAAAAAGGAAATTTGGGATTGAACTACTTTTGTAAAAATAACTTGGGCAGAAAATCCTCATTCTTTTTTTCCAGAAGCCCCCCAGAAATGGCTCCAGCCTTGTTCTCACAGCCTCCTCTTTTGTTTTCCTTCCGCTTTCATTCAGCCCCATGGCAGATTTAGGCTATATCATGCTTGAATTTTAAGGAAGTTCTGACAGTTTTCATATTTATGCCTTGTCTTCCCTTGAGGAAAGCTGTCATGCTGAATTGGAATTGGACATACTGGCTGGGCTGTAATTTCAGGTATTTCCTTAAACTGTTTACAAGTGTTATTGGAGCATATCAAGCACTTGTAGTAGTGCATTTTTCTTGAATTGAGTGATTGCTTTGGAGACACCTTCTTAAATTTACCACTTTAACATCCCCTGTATGCCAAGATACTGTTGTAGTCCAAATATACCCAAATGGGCATTTTTTCACTGGCGTTGGAGGACTGATCCCAGTGAGCACTGCAGGGTTGCACTGCTGCGCTGAGATGTGTTGCAGCCCACTGGAGCAAAGGAGCTGGGGGCTGCAGTGGAGGAAAGCAGCTTCTGTGCCTCACAAGCCTGGCTTGAATCTGGGATGAGTTACCTGGAGTACCTTAAAGGTAATTTAAAAGAAATCTTGAAAGGGGCTTTTTGCAAGAGCCTATAGGGACAGCACTAAGGGAATGGCTTTAACCTGCCAGAGGGGAGACTGAGAT
>JANRGW010002451.1:57127-69390 GCA_024733675.1 Psilopsiagon aymara | reverse complement strand
TCCTCCCTGGCAGAGCATGAGGCTCAGAAAGTCCTTGGCCAGACCAAAATGTACTAAGCAGTAACTAAAACATTGGTCTTATCAGCGCTGTTCTCAGGCCACACGTTAAAAACACAGTGCTGCACCAGCTACCAAGAAGGGGAAAAATGACTGCTACTGCTGAACCCATGACAGTAACTCTTCCTGCATAAACACATAACCTGGTAAAAAAACCAACCCCAAACCTGAACTAACAGTTTTCAGCCAATGACAATACTGGAAACTTGGAATTCTCCTCAGTAATTTCTGATTTCCAATTCTTTTCTTTTTCCCAATAAAAGCACACTGCAGTCAAGCACTGCCACTGAACTCAGGACAGGGCACAAATCTGCCCTTCACCAGCAGCAAGAGAAAGGCTACATGTCACTATGTCAATTGCCCAAAACCAGAGACTTGACACAATAGTTTTAGAACATAGCATCAGAGATACTTACATTACAATTTGTTTCAGCTGCTTTGCCAAACAGCTCCATGCCTTTACATTCTCCTTCCAGCCAGCATAATCCAAGACTGCAAAAATAACTTCTAGCCCCAGCTGACGTTTTTTCCTCTTCTCTGGAAAAAGATCAGGCTGAACTAACTCATCAGTAGGCAGCAAGTGAAAGCTCTCCATTCTGCCTCCTACTGTCTCTGTCATTGAGGGTTCCCACCATTGCTTTCTCTCTTCCAAGAGACAAGGAATATATCCTAGCTCTAGAACGTAACTCGTATCAGAGACACTCTGTCCCTACTCCCATCCTGCCCAAAAGCTGCTGACTCAAAAGAGGCACACACAGGACTGCTCACTTATCTCACAGTGCCTTGTTTACAACAGCCACTGTTTCCAAAGCTTGCTACTCAGTGCTTCTAATCAACACCTTCTTCCCATGGGAAGGGAATACAGTGTCTCTGGAACACTTCAAATCCTGAGGTGCCAAAGATGAGATCTGGGACTGATAAAAAACAGGTATTTGGCAGCAGTAGTTACACATCAGCAGAGTTCTAAAACAACACTTGAGCTGTATCAGAACAGGTAATAGTGGTAAAAGTTGTATTTATTAGTATCACTTTCTTCCAAAAAGTTCAGGTTGATCTCATTAGCTACAGAAAGTTGGCAAATGTGCCATGAGTGAACAGAAAAAGGGAGGTTTCAGCCAGGAGGTTGGCTTTTCCCTAAACAATCTTCATTCAAGGACCAATCTGCTGACCTGCTAGAACATACCAGGTTGCAAGCAGCCAGCTTGGATTGTAACTGATCAGCATGGATAAAACAGTCTCCAACTGGGATGACTTTTCTACTAGCTTGAAGATAAAACTCCCTTAAAGAGGAAGAGTTTGTTCTCTGACCAGTAATGATGAACTAAAAAGCACAGATCCATCTCAGCTCCTTCAGAAGAGAAAGAAACAATACATTGGAGATTCCTAAAAGGGAACAGGACCCTGGCAAGGGGTTGGAAATAGGTGATCTTAAGGTCCTTTCCAACCCAAACCATTCTATGATTCTATTTTTGAACTCCTGGCTGTGCCTTATGACAGTTTGTATTGATCAACCTTTAAAATTAAAAAGGCATTTGTTTAAGTAAGTTTGCAAATGCCTGCTCACATGTCCAACTTAAAGGCTCCTGTGAATGGAAAGTTGGGGGTTTGGGTTGGTTTTAACAAACGAAACTACTTCAAATGGCAGAAAGGAGGCTGCAGAATAATTTCAGAACCTTATTCTAGATTAACATAAAAGAACAAAGATGTCTGAACTTACTTGATTTTTGAAGCATGAGACTAAAATCTATCATCAGTTCATGAGAAGGAACAGTATCATGCAAGTTCTGAAAAAGAAAACCACAAAACCCAGATGCATTATTTCAATGTGAAAACTTTTGCAGACTTCTGCCCACTCAAGAGAAGCACAGGCTCCAGCGTTCTGGGGGTTCTAGTGAGGAAAAATAAGCAACTTGGTACCTTAGTGCCTTAGAAAGCACTAGAATAGAAAGCATGAATATCTAGGTTCATCTTGCACATCTGTGTCCTTACTCTGACACAATGGATGAAATACCTTGATGACTGCATGTGACAAATACAACGTGCTCAAGGAACAGCCCAAATCCATAGCCGGTATCCCCATTTGGGGAGGCAAAAGTATTTCCTTCCTAGGCCAGACCTAGCTCCCCTACCTACTGCTCTGTGCATTGGATCACAGATCAGTTCTTTGATTTGTCACTACCTTGTAGGTAATACCAGGTATCACAATTTTTATGCTACAGTTTAAAAGTCTAAACTTTATGAAGCAGTTTTAAAAGCTCTGCCCTAACAAAAGCACCTTAGTGCCATCAAGTGGCAAAACAAGACAGCAAAACACTGTTTGCAAGAAGATACTAAGATCAATAAGCAAGAGCAAGGAAAGCAGGAATTTAAAAGCAACTATAGAAAAGTTTAATACAGGAAGGCCTTGTCTGCCAACATCAGCAGACACTGACTTCTATTTTAGCTTAAACGCTCAGCTCAGTCAACAGAAGCAGAGAAACTAATTGCAATGTGTGGAAAAGCAGGCATCTAATAACTTCTTCAGCACTGTAAAGATCAAGCTGTAACAGAAATCAGCACATGTTACGTACAAACCTGCTCACACAGACTTCTGGAACCATGTAAACACACACACTGAACTTACTTACTAACTTTAAGAACTTATATAATGTATCTGTTAAAGGCAAAACAAAGACTTGAATTCAAAGACAGCAAAGGATACTGTTCATTATTTGCATCCCTACCACGAACTTCTCTCTAACCCTCTGCTTCCCACAAAGAATTTAAGAGGGTAAATAACATTGCAACTGAACCAAACTCTTAGACCAGCATGCAACAGGAGTGACCATGGACTGCATCTACTACAGAATATATACCTTCAGTGCAGATATGAGTGATTTCTTTGATTCACCTTGTCTCTTCAGGAACTGATAGAGGTAAACATGAGCATTGGGATTAGAAGGAAACCTGGAGTTGTAGGCATAGTCACGTAATACTTGGCGGGCTTCATTAGGGTCTCCGTAGAACTCCAACAACTAAGGGAAGTTAAGTTTGTTGTTAGTTTACCACATATTAGCAATCAAACTCTCGTAACTCATTTTGGGCTGCTGCAGAACTATCCAATAGCACCGCCTGGATTTAAGAGTGCAGCATATTAAGACTATGAGTAGTGTATTTTCATTTTACTTGCTACTCTCATCACACATGGATGGAAATTCACACATAGAAGCTGCTACAGGAGAAAATTCCTTGAGCATGTACTTAATTGTCAAAGAATTACCAGCACTTGCTCACTGGAAAGACACTGAAGCAGCCATGTCTTTAAAGAATGCACAGTAAGAGAACTTGGCAGCACTGAGCAAAATCCTGTAAGATGTGCTTAGAGCAGTCAGCACTTACCAACATTTAAAAGGAGTAAGTAATTTCAAAGATAATTCAAGATTAACTTTATTTCTTAATTACAAATTCTAAGCAGTTATTTTCTATCCTAGCACCACAAAAACAAAATATGCAAGCTGCCTGGCTGTTTCTTTTTATATGCAATGCACAGATAGTCCTTTTTGTACACTGTACAGGCTCTGCAGTTCCACCAGGAGTAAACTGTGCTCTAAATCAAAGCCAGTAAGATACACGTATGCATTTGTTTTCATCCACACACATCTTAATGAAAGTTAGGCAGGGAAGCACAAAAGAAAGGTATCTATAAAACACGCCCTTACATCCACATAGCATTTCACAAATTGATCCCAGATTCCAGGTACTTTAATAACCTCTTTTAAGTTCACTGCTGCTTTCCGAAAGCAACTGTGCATTTCCTGTTCCACAGACAAGTCTTCAAATCCATCCTCACCTGTCAAAACATGAAAGAATGCCACCATTAGCTCTACTAATCCAAAGGGATCTCAAAGTGGTGCACCTAAGATCATGACCTTTTGCTGAGCAAGGACTGCAGTCAGCTTTTAAGAAGAGAGGCCAGAGTTTCCTCAGTACTGAAACAAGAAATTGCCACTGTTCTTCATTCAAATTTATTATCACCCAATTTCAACTTCTGGGACATGACAGGTAGTATTCCAAAACAAGATGCTACCTGCACAAGGTCAATAAACCAAATTCAATACTAGTTTTCACAGAAACAAGTAGAGATGCAAAATAACTGATAATACACAGTCAGCAGGTGTATGTAGAATTAGATGCCACACACAAGTAGCAACTCACATGCCTTTAAGAAACTGAAATTCAAATACAAATTGTGGCAGTTCTTTCCTAGCATTCAAAATTCTAGCAGCAGTCAAGCACTTATACACCTATTAAGCCACTGCTGTAAGTGAATACATTCCTCTGATCATTACTTCAGGTGATGCTGGTTGGATATAAGAAATATGATTCAGTGGGGGGAAGAAAACGCTTCAGAGCAGCACTTCAGGACACTTCAGGAAAGTGCAGGTCTGTGGGCCATTTCGACACCACTATTTCTGATACAGGATTATTTACCATCCAATTCTGAAGTCCAGTAAAGGAAAAGGTGTCATTGCAAGCTATAGTGTCTGCATGGGCAAGCAAGTTTACAGCTCAATGCAGTAACATTTACCATGTTCTAATAAGATGTTCTTCTGCTTAGACCACTTGTAGTAGTCCAAAAGTCCCCTGTAAGCCTGAATCAGTTTCATTTCTTCATCCTGAATGACTGTTTGTTCTCCAAACCTCCAGCTTTCTGCCAGGGACAGGTTTTGGTAAGCTTCATCTATGAATCCATTACAAAGGAGATGAAAGACATGCTCTAGGCAAACCTGCAATTCAAAGAGACCATACTACAGCATTTCACAGCACAAATGCAATTCTCAGGAATACAGCAAAGATCTATACAGCTGTGCAGGGAAAGGTGAGACTCGTTACTGACATACATATAACCTATCACAAACATGGGTAGTAAAGCATTTTAATTAGAAAAGCATTTTACACTTTTTACCCAAACATTATCTTTATAAGGAATTTGGGAGAAAAATGCAGGAATAGGAGAATACAAGTGTCACTGGGGGATGGGAAATGAGCCAAGAACCTAAGTAATGCTTCCTGTCTGAAGACACTGAAGAAATGTTGGTAATTAAAAGCATATTTTATATACAGATAATTTCTGCTTCACAGATTAAGATCCATGAGGCAGAAAGTCACCCATCAGGTGGTAGATAATGATACTTGTCAGGGCAGCAGAAAGCAGTTGTCTCTAAAACCTACTTGTCATTAACAAGTGCTGTACCTATTTAAGATGGTCCAGAAATTACTTGAGGGAATCCAGTTACCTTTGCTGATCTTCCACTTGGTTACCCAAATGCAGAACACCTGAAAGACGGGCGTCCTACCACCCTATCAGGCTCATTAGGCACTGGATATAAGTCTAAACCTCTAGTTAACTCTAGTAAACTCTAGCACAGAGCTTCAGTTGAAGCTCTTGAACAAATACAACAGAATGAAAGACAAAAGGTTCATCCCAAGCAAGAAACAGTCAAGGAAACCAAAACACTATAGATTTGAATGAGCCACCACAGGGTGTCACCTGTGGGTGACCCTGGGTCCACAGTATAAGGCCTATTGTTTGTACACAGATTAGCTACTTGAAAAGTTAATGGGTAACAAAGGCAAAAATTAAGCATAGCTGTTTAGTCAGCATCACAATGACCAAACTAAGGACAAAAAGCTAAGCTCAACAGGTGTTTAAGTGTAATTTGATGTTATGGGGCACACACGAAAGAATTTAACTGTTTCAAATTCAAAGATTAAAGGATCTAGGCACTTCTAAGGACTGACAATACACATCTGTGATCAAACACATAGATCAAATGGGATATGGTTAGGTGCAGAATAACCCTTAAAATATCATGCAGTTGGTAACTCAAATGTGTTATCTTTTGGTTTTGACACTATTGTCAGCAATATATTTCAAAAGAGAGATTCAGAAACTAATAATCAGTTAAGTGATCAGATAAACGTGGAAAATAAACATGTCTGCATTAAGTACACTTACCTTCAAATACTTTTTTACTCCTAAAATCTTCATATGTTCCATGAAAGAGTTGAGCTCTTTCATGCTGCTATGGGAATGATGGCACAAAATTTCAGTTCCTATTCTCCAAATCATCTATGAATGGGAAGACAGAGATTCAGAAGCAACCTTGGTACAAAACTGGGAAGTCACCACATATACAGTGTTATCAAATTTATAGTTACTGTAGCACATGAAAAAGATGCTCATTTGAATCGCAAATAAAAAATACTAAGTATTATCTACTGCTACAGTAACCTACATACCCCCCAGTAGGACTTTTACAGTCATTCAGAGGGTGCTTCACAGTTGCTTATGACAAATGCAGCTCTTCAGCAAAGCTTATGAGAACTGCAGCTGTCAGAAGATTTCCCTGCTATTACTAAAGAAGTCATATTTTCCTTTGATATGATTCCACTGAGATATGAGGCATACATAATTCTTTGAACTTAGTAATAAAGATTATTTCCAATTAGACGTAATTTCCCATCCACATGCATTTGTATTTTTAAGGTCTGCCTACACAATGTAACCAAATATTACGGCAGACTAGCCATATTCAAGTACTCAGACTGTTTAAGGCTCTTATCCCTTTCCTCCTGCTCTCATCTCAGTACCTGCCAGCTGTTTTGCAAGTACTGGAGAAGCTGGTAAAGTCCTAAATAAGCCACTAACTTTCCAACAGATTCTGTCTGACAGCATGCCAATGGCAAACACATTTACTGCTTTTCTGGTTTAGAGGACTCCTTTAAAATTACTTCTCACAGATGTGCTCCTGATGGAGGTAACTTATACCAAGCCAAGTCAGGCTTTTTTTAACCCCTCTCTCAGAAAAGAGATCAGACAGCACTGCAGCTTCTTAGCGCCCCTAAACGTGAAACCTCATCACAACTTCAGCTCCAGCAAGACTGGTTAACCCCACTGAAAAAAATGAGCCCGAGATTAGCTAATTCAGATAAATGTTAGTCCTGAAGTATTATAGGTGATTCTTGGAAGTATTTCTTCAACTGCAAAAGAACTCTGATAAAGACATTGGCTTACCTCTGATGGACCCATGTATTCTTTGGAATAGTCTTTCTCTAGTACCTCTATATAGGAAGTCAGAAACTCTGCAGCCCTTTCCCATTGCTTCTGTAGCACGGCATCCTGAACGTAACTTAAACACACTTCCTTGCTCTTCCTGAAGTTTACCTTGTGTTCATAAGAAGATGCTAAACAAACAAATCAATCAAGTCCACAACAGTTACCGCCCTTATTCAGATAATAATGCACTTGTTTCAGTCTCGCTCTTGTACCATTTTTCTCAGACACTACAAAAAGTGAACTCCAACTACCTGCTTTTGAATTAAAGACACCTACTAATCTCCAGGGCAGCATGATCATGGTTAGAGCTGAACATATAATATGAAAAGGCATTTTCCACAAGCAGCACACAGCTGCAGACACTTGAAACAGTGAAGAGCCAAATATTACAATGCTACTCCCCTACCAGAATTAGAAGACCACGATGCTTTGATAACATCACAGCAGTTTGCTATATTTTCAGGACCACTCTGTTTTGTTACTAATTTTCATCTAAATGTGCTGAAGATTTGCATGCACACATTCAAACAGGCTACTCCAGTACCAAAGGTTAAGCAGGTCCTGCTACATAAATGTAAAGATTTATTGTCATTTGAGTACAAGGCTGGAAAGAAACCACTTGACCTTTTTACACGGATACTGGTTCAAATGTGTGTCAGAGCACAGAACTGAAACCTCTTTTCCATATTTGTATGTCATGGTCTAATGTGCCCCCTACAACGTTTAAGCCTTAAGAGCACTCAGCAAATGACATGCAAGGCTCACCGAATCACCTAGATGCTATAGGCAAAGGATAACTTAAACACTGGTTTGGAGCAGTTTTATTGCAGTGTATTCTACAAAAATACCTGTAACCAACCTAGGCAGTCTTCATGCCTATTTCTAACCTCAAAGGTTTCAAAGTACTAAGAAAATATACCCCACAGTAAACACCCTAAGATTAAATACAAGGTGCACTGCTACTGCAGGTAAGTCAGAATGCCAGACTGGCTTGGGTTGGAAGTGATCTTGAAAGCTCATCCAGTTCCAACCTCCTACCACGGGACACCTTCCTCCATACCAGGCTGCTCCAAGCCCGGTGCAGCCTGGCTTTGAGCACCTCCTACTAAACAAGCTACTGAGAAGTGACACGATGTGGATAGAATTGAGGCAAAGCTTCATTACAAAGCCATTTCGAAACAGCTTCTCCAAATGCTTTGCAGCCACAATGTTTCTGTCATCAGCCACCTCACCAGCCCGTACTTTACTAGTAGCGCTCATGCCGCCTCCAAGCGCCTCGCACAGGGAACCCCAACCCCTTCCCCAGCGACACAAAGAGGAGCAGAGCGAAGGGAGGGAAACAGGGAGGGAAACAGGGAGGGAAACAGGGAGGGAAACAGGGAGGGAAACAGGGAGGGAAACAGGGAGGGAAACAGGGCGGCCACGGCGGAGCGTTCGTCCCTCAGAGCCGGAGCGGGGCGGGCAGAGGGCAGGGAGCCACGGCAGTGGGGGGACAAGCGGAAGCCGTCGGGGCGCGCTTACCCGGCTGGCAGAAGTGTGGCGACAGGAAGGGCAGCTTCAGGGGCGGCAGCAGGGCGCTCCCGACCGACTCAGCCGCGCTTTCCACCGCCCCATCCTCCTGCAGGAGGTCATTTGGGGCAGCGGCCATCTTTGACCCGGGGTTCAGATGCCGCCGCGGGGGAAGCTACCGGCCCCTCTGAGCTAAGGCAGCCGAACACCATCGGGGGGCCGCTTGCAGCGCGGTTGACCAGCGGCCGGGGCACACGCTGGCAGGAGGAGCTCCCGGGCGGCGCATGCGGCCTTGTTTGGGCGCGTCCCTGCCGCTATGGATGGGGGAGGTGCAATGCCACCGCGACGGTGGAAGAGGGACCTCTCCACAGGCGCCTGCGCGGCCGAGGAAGAGGGTCAGGAGACCGCTTCGTCGTGCCTCCGGCCGCAGCTGAGGCGGCGTTCGCCTTCAGTGCCGGTCCTGTGGAGTGCACAAGCCGGTGGGGGTGCTCTCAGGGGCGGTGTGACCCGAGCGGCTGGTGAAGCCGGGCTCGCTTCGGTCTGTAGTAAATGGGTGGTGCGCACGGGTCGGTCCGCACCCGGCGGGAGCGGGGCTGAGGGCGGTAAGGAGGATGCAAGCCCTCGAAGAGTGTCGGAGCGGAGGGGCCGGGAGGTCTCCGAGCCGAGGAAGCACAGCGGGGAGCTGGCTCCGCTCTAGGCGGGGGGCTCCGGCTCTGCGCCGCGTGTGGAAAGAAGTGGCAGCAAAGGGTGAAGCGGGAGGGATCCAAAGCATGGGGGGCTAGCTAGGTGTGCTCAGTAGTGCGGCTGAGCTGCTTAGTTCTACGGGTAGCATGATCAGAGGGTAACTGCAGCTGTGAGTAGTGCAGTAGTCACTGAAAGTGGTAATCAAGCAGATCTGTGATCACTCTTCCATTAGCTGTGTTGGTACTTTTCATTTGTGGCTTACAACATCATGCTGACAGAAGGAAAGGGTTCTTAATCAAAATCTTGTGCACTGCAGAGCCAACAGTATTGCCTCTTCTCCCACCTGGATCCTGGAAATCTGCCTCAACCACAAAATCTGTTTCCTACCAAACTGTGCTGAACACGTTTCTTTAAATCGCTTTTGGCAACTGCCTCTGCCATGGAGTGCTTTGGTATGTGTAAAGTCCAGGGTTTCGAGCAGTTTACAATTGGGTTTGGCTTTTGGTTTGTTGTTTTGGCCTTTTTTGTTTCAGAATGGTTCTGCCATGTGAGGGTGAGTAAATAATAAACTGGCTCAGGTGAAAGGTTCATGTAATCTGGTATCCTGGTTCAACTAATCAATAACGAGTGGCAGGGGAATAGTACAAGGCAGAGCAGTTCTTTGTAGCATCTGAATGTTTAACTTCAGTATCCTACTTTAATATGACATTTAATAATTCTGGGTGGAGATACTGGAAGTCTCCCTTTTTGTTAGTAATTCTGTGTTCTAGTATATGACTCGTATATATGACAAGTTCATAATTACTCTGTATTATTAATTGAAAGTTAACTTAGTTAACTTGATGTTAAACTGTTACATGTCACCACTTCTTTAACAGCATCATCTTCCTTATCTGTCCTTTATAATTTTGTACACCATGGGTGTTTCATTGATCACTGGTGTTCCCCAAGTGTGGTGTCAATTCCTACGTTTCTGACCTTTTGTTAGGTCAGTGCCCTGATCTCACTGATGCCCAGCTCACCCCACTTTATTTCTGTAAAGCTCTCATGTTTGCTTAGAAGCTCATTTACATTTGCCTTGTTATTTGTATCTTCCTATATCATGCATGAGGGAGAGGCTTTGCCGATTCTTAGGTAGACTTAGCCAAGTGATGGTGCTAATGGTTATCAGTATCTTTAGTAGATACTTCAGTATAGGGGAGGTGGGAGAACAGTTTTGTAACTGTAGACACACGTGAAACATTGATTCCTCATGTACAGCAGGACTACTCTCATACTTGAATACACCTTTCTGAGATTGGAGTTGAAGACTGAAGGACGTTTTGCCTGAAACACTGAAATTGAACTAACCAAAGTATTTCTCTTCTATGGCACACCCTGGGAAAGCTGGGTTTATTAGTGAGTGGGTATATTATTACTATGGAATACTTGAATTGTAGGGGATGCTGGACAGTTGCAGCGGTAAATTCATGTATACGTACCAACTGCAAGATACTTATTGCACAATAAAGGCAGTGACTTATGCAAGAGCTATGTCATCTTGTATCTCTTCACATCTCCCTTTCTTGCCTTCATCTTTATGACCATAGACACCGTTACTTTTTATCTCTTGGTCTTTCAATAAACATAATCTGGATAACGTGATACTAATGGGAGTGGGCTGTAGGAAATCGTGGGATGTCCAAGGTACATGGGTTGGTGAGATACAAGAGCTGTTTATTACAGCACTGAGGAAGGTACCTGTTTCTACTTTGATGCTTTTTCATCATATGATTAAAATGAAGCCCTCTAGATGGGGGTTGAAATGAAATGCTTATGTATATTTCAGAGGTTATATAGCAGTAACTAACTTTGGATCTCGGGCCTTGTACGATTGGGCTGTGGAAATGAGAGTATGTAGCAGAGAAATCAATAATCACAGGGATACAAGAACACAAGCAGTGCCTCTAATGCAATTAGGAGTGGTGATCCCTAACTCTTCTGGTAGAACATTAAAAGAGCTCTTTAAAACAACCTGAGCTGTCTGCAGTTGTCCTTTGACATGCATGAAAAAGCAAGATCCTTCACCTTAACTATCAGTTCTGTCCAGTGACTGTTGGTTTTGGGAGCAGCTCCAGCATTTGTCCTTTGGAGGGTGGAAAAAGTTAAATTTTGGCCATTTGATAAGCCAGCAAGAAGACTCCTATGCTACCTATCCCTTCTTGGCTGCACCTTTTATTCTCTTAGTCTGGTCAGTGTCTGTGCTGCATGGGTCTGAAAAAGAGAACTGAGGAGAAGTTTAGTCTGTTTTTCTCCCATATGTGACCATTTTCTGCCATTTCAGACCTCTAAAGCAATATAGGTAAGGTGGATGTGAAGAAGAGGTAACTATAAGTGCAGTCATGCTTGCAAAGAGCAGTTCCTTTGCTTTGCAAACATTAAAACAGCAGCAAGTGGGAGCTGAGGGTTCAGCAGAGCAAGAGCAGGCCTGTTGGACAGTGGGTTTCCTTAGCTGGGTGTGCAGCCCTTCGTTTGCCTCTGGTTTACCTGGGCATGGCGGGGAGAGGTGACATCTTGCTTGGTGGCATCCCTCCTCTCACGGGGAGATGCGAACTTCTTGGCGTGGCAGCGGGAGCGCAGAGAGGTGGGTGCTTGGGTCTGTAGCATCCTCACCCTTGTGTGTGGTGACGGCTGTGCAACGACACCTTTTCTGCACCGCGGCCGCTCTATTCTTGTTGCTTCAGCGTCCCTCTGCTGGAGAAAGCCGCCATGAAAGAGCAAGAGCGAGGGGCAGGACCTTTCCTCTCCCCCCTCCGGGCGGGGACAGACCCTCTGCTGTATCAGAGCCGGGCGCAGGCTGCGGGAGCCCGATCCCCGCCGGGAGGGAGGGAGGGAGGGGAGCAGGGAGGGTCCGTGC
Organism: Psilopsiagon aymara; assembly: GCA_024733675.1. Taxonomy (NCBI): domain Eukaryota; kingdom Metazoa; phylum Chordata; class Aves; order Psittaciformes; family Psittacidae; genus Psilopsiagon; species Psilopsiagon aymara. Next base: position 57,145 of record JANRGW010002451.1, on the reverse strand, counting down.
GCTGCCCTCCTCCCTCCC
>JANRGW010002451.1:0-44282 GCA_024733675.1 Psilopsiagon aymara | reverse complement strand
GACTGTTAAATTTCACAGTACAACGGGCTCGGCACCTCCCGGCCCCCTTCCCCCTAAGGGAGACGGGCCGAGGCGGGAATTGCGCCGCCACCCCGCGGGGTTCAGCCGTGCCCCCCGTTCCTCGGGAAGGGGGCGCCGCGCTGTGGGGCAGGCCCGCGGGAGCAGAGGTGTCTGCCGGCGGAGACGCGGGCTGGGAGGGCTGCCTGGCCTCCGCCGCGCTCTGGGGACAGGGGACCTGACGAAGCCCCTAGGGTGGACTTTGCGGGGAGAAGGGAGTGTGCCGTCGTTTTGGTCTCACGTTCAGTCCGTGCTGGCTTTCTGCGGGGCTCTTACAGCTTGTATTGCGAGTGTATGTGTCAGTCCTGTAAGCTGTACCAAGGTGCTCACACCTTTTCCAGGCGTTGGGTGCTCTCTGGCCCTCAGAGCTGTATGACGAGGCGCATAACATATGACCCTGTGACCAGGGTGGCAGCTGGTTAGAGATCTGAGCCGTTGTTGCAACATCTTGATGTAAAGCTGTTTGTTTTCCAATACTTTTCCATCCTCACAGCTTTATTTGGAATTCGATCAAATAACTGCTAGTGCTGTGTAACACAAGATGTGTGTATAGACTTATTCCTCTGTAGCTGTTCCTTGTGAGGAGGTTGTTGCTGTGAGGTGTCTTCCCCGTACTCAGACTTTACAGCTGAAGTGCAGGCATCATGCTGCTCTGTGGTTTTTTTTCAGTTCCAGCTTACATTAAAAAGTGCCAGAAGGATCTAGGTAGTTCCCTGGTTTTATGAAGGGAATAAAAACCTTTGGCTTGTGCTTATTTTGCCCAAGTATTTGACAAAACGATATTCATAGTTGTCAATGCTGTTGGTTTTCAGCTGGTTGCTACCCTGCCTGAGGAAATTCGTCCTGGGCCTGATTTCCATGGACTTCCATGGGAGCCTATTATTATCACTGCCTTAGTGGGAATTGCCACGCTTGCTATAATTTTCTGGAGAACCTGCCTTTCAGTGAGTATATTTCATGCTTGCAAGCCTGCTGATATTTCAATTGCTGAGTGGTCTTTTGTATGGTTCAACTGTTTCACCATTACCAGGGTGGAAGCAATATGTGGTCTTTCATGCTTTAGAGCATTCTACTGCTTAAGTCATTAATGTGAGCTAGATGTTGGCCTTGATAGCTAAAGTAAGTTGCATCTTCCTTCAACTTAAGAAGCAATTCCTCTAAGCTGTGAATTGAAGATTGCTTAGTAAGAGGCAGTTTCAAAAGCAGATCGTGTGTATGATGAAAATAAAGGAGGATGAGTTAAGGGTCATCGTGTCTTTGAAATGAGAAGCCTTCCATGTGCTTGGGCCAATTGCTGACTACCGCCTGTCTCCAAAACAAGCAGTTAATCCTCTCCCCTTCATGTCCAGCTTGCAGGCACTGCATTTAGAAACGTAAAACCTGATCATAATTCTCACTGGAGAGCCCCTTTCCCACTCTCTTTCTCACTCTGCATTTGTCTTCTCCCCTTTTCTACACAGATAATCTTCTGTGCAAGAGAAATACTATCGCCAGGTCTCAAGTATAGCAATGCATCTCCTTGGGAACTGATAGATGGAAATCAAACAGGGCAGTTTATTTCACAGCTTGCCAGTTCAGTGGTGATATACTCTGGAAGGCTGTGGAATACTTTATCAAAAGAATTTAAATATTATCTGTAGCAATACTGGTAGTTTTTAACTTGCTTAGTTTTAACGTTGAATAGACCAGGTCAGTTTCAAATGCAAAATAACATTAATAAGGTGGCATAAAAAGAAAGCTTCTGAAACTCTTCAAGGGTGTTGATTTCAAGATAAGCAGCTGTCATGAACCGGGGTGCAGGTGTGTGTTGTGTTTGCAAGTTCACGACTGGTTTATGCAAAATGGCTTCGTGTTCTCTGTTGCAAATTGGATGTGGACAGTTACTGTTAGCCTTATAGTGATGGCTACAGACATTTATCAGGGCTCTAGGACAGGCCATTAACCTAGAAGTTTTTATTAGAAAACAGCTTAAGTTTGTTTGCAGCATTATTCAACACTCTTGTTGGCAGTGAAGGATATGTGCTGCTTTAACCTGTGTGTAAGTGGTGACTTTTTTAGCTTACCACTTTTTATGGCTAATTTTGTTTTTCTTTTCCTCTTCTGTAGGTAAAGAGTAGAATATATCAAGGTAAGTTTCTCCTGCTTTTCAGTGTACTTGATGCTTATGCATGTAAAAGTTTTGAACTTTGGTTTAGGCAACCAAGTATTCATTTTCACTTCCTTTCAAGAAGAATGTTCAGTCTAAGGTTAGACTACAGTAGCAGTGTCTACTAGCTAGTCTAGTAGACACTGAATCTGAAGATTTCAGGTTGGGTTTTGATAATGCCTTTATTAGGAGAAACAATGGAGCTTGCACCTGCAAATTAAAGGGCAAGGAAAAGCTTCATCTTGTTCGGTGTAAATGTGGTCCATACTTGTATGATGGTAGTTGACTAGAAGTGAATCTGACTTTGCTTGTTGCTTCTCACAGAAAGCATTGCTAGTTTCTCTTGCCTCTTTGGATTGAGGGGAGCCTGAAACTGACTGCTGTGCAGTTGCAAAGAGACCTTCTAAATGTAGACCTAAGTATGTAGATACTCCTGTGGCTAGCGCATCCTTTCTTACAAGAGCATTTCTCCAGCTTCAAGTAGATAAAACTAAATTCTAATTTTTCTCCATTCAGTACACTTTAAAGTACGGTGTTTGGTGAAATTCATAGCTGAGTACAAAATGAAAATACAAAAGAATTGTCTTCACATGAACTCTGCCTCTTTCTTCCTCACAAACCATACCATTTATTAGTCATTCCTCTCTAGTTTAATTGTAGTTATACAGCAGTTTCCTTCTGTACAATTAATGCCGAATTGGTGAGCTGGAAAAAGTCTATCTTGGATCTTTAAGATGATTTCTATGCTGCAAAAGAATTACTGTCATTGGAGGGCAAAAAGAGCTGGTATTGGTGGTGTAGAAATTATTTAGCAGCACGCCCCAAAAAAAGTGGGGAGCATGGGTCTCATCCTCTTTCCCCTCCTCAATCTCCCCAGATATTCTTCCGTATGATACTGTATAGAAACTACTAAGGGCAAACAAATAATCTTAAAGCATTTTAAAGGTGATGTTATTTTTGAAGTCTTTATCTAAAATAGGGGAATATTGGCAGTAATGAAAATGCTTTAGAAAAGTAGATTATGTTTGGAATCCCAAAGATAAAATCTACTATCCACTCTTTCACTACAGTAGTAAAACTGGGAGACCAAGCTGCCCCCCTTAAACTGCTGAGGACTGCCTGGTACCTCAGCAGTTGCTGGCTCTTCTCCACAGAGCAGGAAGGGCTGGGGGTATCCGGGCCCAAGAGCCCTTATGTGGGAGAGGAAGGAGGAGTAGCAGTTGCTATTGCACCCTGTGGGATGTGGTTGGAACCAGTGTTTCCCGTTTGTGCTGCAGGATTTGCTGTGAAGCAAATGGGACTTAGGGTGTTCAAATACTTGGGTGGTTTAAGACTTGAAAAAGTTCAGTTGGATGTTCTTTAAATTAGTTTACAATAAAGTAATTTAAGTATGTTAATGATTTTTGTTGAATCCTCAGGGTTGGTTGACAACTTGTTTAGGCTGAGAAACAAAAGCATGCCTAAAGAACTGTTGCTTGGTCACAGCCCTTTTGAAGTTTGTTAGAAAGGGGTGCAGTTCCTTGAAGCTTAATGACGCCATCTGCTAGCTGAGGCTTTTTTCTGTTCCCAGTAGGTCTTCCAGGGCTTTCATCCCATTATCTTTGCCAACCAAACGTGTGTTTTCAATAGAGCAAAAAGAGGTGGTTGTTAGGGAAGGTGTTGCCTCTCCCTGTGTGTCACAGCAGCAGCCTGAGACGACTCTGACATCCTCTCTGGCAATTCTTCCCTTGGCCATATACCCCATCTGTGTATAGCCAACACCTTACTCTGCTCCACTGTGTGTTCTCTGACCAGCTTCTGTAAAGTGGATGCAAGAGCTGTATGTTTTGTGTCACTCTTCAGTGCTTTACGGTCTTGTTTTCAATCGTAACTTGCACTGAAAGCTGAAGGTGGTCAGACTCCTGCAGAAGGGGCTGACAGCCATGGAATTGACACTATCCTGGTTTATGTTTTAGTTCTTACTGGGAAATGTTGCCTAATGTGGTAGTAAAGACAGCTCTGATTTTCTTGTATTTCCCCTCCACCTGAGATATAAAGTACAGTTACTGTAAGCTTTCTTTTTTTTCCTAGTGACTGAAAAGCAACTTGCTGAAAAGATTAAAAACCTTCTGCAAGAAAAAACAGAAATCTTACAAAAGATATCAGAATATGATCAAAAGGTATTGTTCTAGGTTATCATCCCTTGCTCCCTAATTTTCTGTTACTGGTTTAATTACAGTCCATGCAACAGTTAGTACATTTTTCTTTTCTGTTCTTACTATTACATTGATGATCTCCTCAGTTTCTGTTTATTTCTCTGCTTAGATAAAGGAAGCAACGGAATCTGTGAAAGTAGCCCAAGAACAAAAAGATGTTCTCTCTGATGAAACTGCAGGGCTTAAGGTAAGTAACAGTTAACTGCCTGTGTGCCAGAAGTAAGAACATCAGTAAAATAACTTGCTTTAGTTGGTGGTTTTATCTTTTTTCTTTATTAGGATACTGTCAAAGAACTGGAAGAAGCGAATCGTCAGTTAGATGATAAAGTAAAAAATCTGCACACCATGCTTGAAACGGAGAGAAAAAAGAATGAAAAGAAACAGAACAAGGTAGGATCAATCACACTCATGTCTTGTATTGTCCTTAACTTGATGTCCCCTAAGAGCTGATCACAACCTCATGAGTAAAAAGGTAGAAGTAGAGCAAACAAGATGAAACACCTCAAAAGGAGAACTGAAATGAAATTTCAGGTTCATCCCAAGCTCAAGGGGGCGACTCAGTTGATTTTGTTGTTGTTGTATTGTTTGTTTGGCTTTTGTTAATTTTTGATTTTTTTTTTTTTTTTTGGCTTTTGTGTTTTGAAAGCTCTGATGTACTTGTGTGGTTACCTGCTTTCACACACAAACAGATGCATTCAAGTAATGGTCTAGTGGGCTAGTCTAATACTTCCTAGCTGGAGCCAGGAAGCTCCTTAACAGTAGGAGCTGAAGGTTTCAGATTGGTAAGAGATGTTTAGATGTTTTCCTGTACTTAGAGGAAGCATCTCTATCTGTTGTAAGTGTGAACGTCTCTAAGCTGTCCCTCGTTCTTGTTGGCTGAGGGTATATACATTTGGGGTTTTTTCCCTTCTTTTTAAAGCCTGATTTTCTGCCATTAATGATATGCTTCAATAGGTTCTTTGGTCTTGTTTTGATCAAAAGTTGTTGCTGATGACAGGAGCACGTGTTACTTTCATACTAGATTGTACAGGTGTACAGGGAGCTTTCCCAGCCACGAACAGGCAGAGGCACAGGGGGAAGTTGGTTCTAATGTGCTGTTCCTTACCTTGCTGATAAGGCAGCAGTACATTGCTGCCTGTCTAACAGCTGCTTTAGATGAGACTTTGGTGGTGTTTTGACTTTCCATTTATGCTTCCAAATCTAAGGCATGTATCAGATTAATACAAAGTCATTTTCTTATATAGATCTCAGAAACTCAAAAGTCCTTGGAGAAACTACAAGAGGCTATCAGTGTACATTCTGTAGAGCTTTCAGAGGTAAGGTATTATTTACACCCTCTCAACAGTCACAGTTTCTTGTAGCAGGAAAGTTCATATCTAGGATGTAACAGAAAACACTAGATTGGCAGATTCTGTGTTGTTTATGCCTATATACTTTTTATCCATTTTATCAGGTAAGACGTAGCTCTTGTTTCATTGCAGTTCAGCTTTGTCTTTGTTCCTTTTTGTTTCATATGTAGGTGCAGATAGCCCTTAATGAAGCTAAACTAAGTGAAGAAAAGGTGAAATCTGAGCTTCAGCATGTGCAGGAAGAGAATGCAAGGCTGAAAAAGAGCAAGGAGCAAGTAAGTTATGCCCAGGCCAGGCAACTTTGTTCGTCTTTTGAATGAAGTATTTTGTCTTTATTCCTACTTTTCTTGAGTATATCTTCAATATGTCCCTCTTTTCTTAATTCCACATTTCATAATATCAAGATAAACCTTTAGCCCCGTGTGCCTGCCTGCACAGCTTTTTGTACATGCGAGTCACATGTCTTTAGCATGAAGGCATTGCCAGTTCCAGTGGTTCAGTTTTTGTCAGCAACTTCACAGGCATTCTGTGGTCAGGAGATAGCTACTTGGGATCAGGACTGAAGGAAGTTGTGGTTAAGGATTGCCAAAAAGCAATTTTGAAGCTAAGCTAAACAGGGGAGGCCTTTCGCCCGGAAATGTCATCACAGTTCTTTTACATATAATTGTAAATATCTGTCTGTTTTCTTTCTCTGTTCGAGAAGTAGATGGCTTTTTTAGAGAATGTAGTTTAATTACCTAAGGACAGCAATTAATTCTTCGTATATTGAAGTGTTGTGAGCACTTGGGTTCTGATGTTAGGATATTAGCTGAGAAAACATAAAATTTGTAAAATCACCTAATAATATAAACTGCAGAAAGATTTTGAGCATCCAGTTCTACCAATGGGCTAGTGATGAGTGTGGAAACTGAAGTTTACTCTTTTTCTGTCACCTGTGGTGGTCATTTGTCAGCAGAGCTGATATACACTCTGTGCTAAAAATAAAACAAGTAATCATCTTGCCTTGGTGCTTCATACAGCTGCTAAAAGAAGCTGAAGGTTGGAGTGAGAGACATACTGAGCTCAGTGAGCAGATCAAACTGTACCAGAAATCTCAGAAGGACATAGAAGAAGCACTTGCCTACAAGGAAAATGAAATTGAAGTAGGTTCTCTATAACATGCTTGCTTTAAATATTACACATCATGAATTACTTGAAATACTTTACAAAACACAGAGTGATTCTTCTTCAGTGCAACTTTGTTTTCTTTGCTAGGTTTTAACTAACTGCATTATGCAGCTGAAGCAGCTTGACACGAGTTTGGCATCTGAAGCCAAGAAGGATGGCGAAGGGCATGAATGGAGCACAGGAGAGGACCTGGCCAATGGAGAGTTGCCAGGTACAGTCACTCTACCTCCTGGCTGATATGCCTAGTGGCTAAAGCATATGCAGTTTTATGCTCATGTCATTTCATACAGTGAAGAAGGGGAATCCATATTTATAGCTGTCTGTGGGTTAAGAGACTGCCAACTTCAATCCTCAAACATAAAATATATGTATGTGTAGGCTCCAAATTCCCATGTTTTGATTTTTAGGTACTAGGCCCAGTAGCAGGTAGTGCATCCAAATTAATCATAGAATAGTTAGGGTTGGAAAGGACCTTAAGATGATCCAGTTCCAACCCCCCTTGCCATGGGCAGGGACACCTCACACTAAACCATGCCACCCAAGGCTGTGTCCAACCTGGCCCTGAACAACGCAGGGATGGAGCATTCACAGCTTCCCTGGGCAACCCATTCCAGTGTCTCACCACTCTCACAGTAAAGAATTTCTTCCTCATGTCCGATCTAAACTTCCCCTGTTTAGGTTTGCACCCATTACTCCTTGTCCTATCACTACAGTCCCTAATGAAGAGTCCCTCCACAGCATCCCTATAGGCCCCCTTCAGATACTGGAAGGCTGCTATGAGGTCTCCATGCAGTCTTCTCTTCTCCAACTGAACGGCCCCAACTTTCCTATTAGCATAGTGGCTAGAAGTAGTGACAAGAAGGAATCTTCTGAATGGTTTTTGGAGTAAATCTAATAGTTCTGTTGTGCTGATTGTGGAATTGTAATTGTGCATTGTTCCCCCTGGTTTTTGGTTTGGGTTTTTTTACCAACTAAGGAGACCTAACCCAAATTAAAGTGTGGGGAGTGTTATTTTTAACAGCTGCAGAGTCCAGGGAATGGGGGATAAAAACCAGGGAAAACAAATACATTTTTCTCTTCTAGATAACGAGAGTGAGAAGATGAAAACTCAGATTAAGCAGATGATGGATGTATCCAGGGTATGCTGCACAAGATATCTCATAGAATCATAGAGTGGTTTGGATTGGAAAGGACCTTAAGATCATCTGGTTCCAACGACCTGCCATGGGCAGGGACACCTCACACTAGACCATGTCACCCCAGGCTCTGTTCAGCCTGGCCTTGAACACTGCCAGGGATGGAGCATTTACCACTTCCTTGGTCAGGCTGTTCCAGTGCCTCAGCACCCTCATATGGGAGAACTTCTTCCTTATATCTAACCTGAACTTCCTGTGTTTAAGTTTAAACCCATCACCCCTTCATCCTATCACTACAGTTCCTGATGAAGAGTCCCACTGCAGCTTCCTTGTAGGCCCCCTTCAGATACTGAGGTCTCCATGTAGCTTCTCTTCTCCAGGCTGAACAGCACTAATGTTCTCAGCCTGTCTTCATATGGGAGGTGCTCCAGCCCCTGGTCATCCTTGTGGCCTCCTCTGGACTTGCTCCAGCAGCTCCATGTCCTTCTTATGTTGAGGACATAAGAACTGCACACAGTGCTCCCAAGTGTGGTCTCACGAGAGCAGAGTATTATCTAATAAATGCAGCCACGTTGCTGTTATGCCTAAGAGGATGACTTTCTGCTCCTGTTTTCAGGTAAAAACTATGTTATCCATAGTTGAAGAAGACAGAAATCTTCTGCAATCCAAACTGAGTGATGAAGTAACAGCAAGACATGAACTGGAAGGTAGGCTTAGCAAAAGAATTGTTTAAGATGGTACATTGTGGTTGAAAAATAAACAGAGCATTTATGGGGCGTATTGGTTCTCGTTGCAGCTTCTTTCACCTTCTCACTTGCCTTTCTTCTCCAACAGAGCAAATAAAAAAATTAGAGCATGACTCCTGTTCGCTCCAGTCGGCCAAAGCTCGGCTAGAAAACGAATGCAAAACACTACAGCAGAAAGTGGAGATTCTTGGGGAGCTTTACCAGCAGAAGGAGATGGCACTCCAGAAGTAAGCCTTCGAGTACTGTTCCACAGCAGAGTGTGTTATATCATGGGCACTATCCAAATGCTTTTTGCTCAGAATGATCAAATTACTTGAAGTTGCATTTGGAATGAAAGGTGCTGGCTACTGTTTCCGTATGGTTGAAGCTAGGACTCCTTTGTTTTCCACTGTTCCACACATATTGCCTTCTGCTGTTCTGGAGAGGGGAGGCGTGTGGCTTGGTCTGCAAATTCTGTGCTTTGTCCAAAAATGTCGAGAAGAATGTAGTAGCCATTGAGATTTGTTTCAGTTACTGTGACCTCAGTTCAATGAAGTCTAATTCTCATCCCCCGGAAGACTTAGTATTTTAGCCATGGCAGCTTTGTGCATTCTTAAAGGGATGAATGAAGGCTGAGTTTGTGGTGCAGCTGAGATGAATGAATTGCTAGCAGTGAAGAACTAGTTGTGTATCTGTGTTCATTCTTTATTTATTTACTTACTGAAATGTCTGTAGTACTATCTGAATTTTGGGGGGAAAGTTTGAGAAAAGATTCAGGGACATTTTCAGCTGAAATTGTGTTAGAGAAGCAACTGAAAATTCTAGGATTCAGGTGTGTAGGTTGGCGGAAGCACAGGGTTGGAACAAGCTAAGAAATGAAACTTCCTGACCTAATTACTTCAGGATCCAGGTGTAGTAAACACATAGTGGAGAGGTGAAGAGTAACCCACTTTCCAAGGAAAACTTCCTCTTGACTTCTCTGAAGAGTTTTTATAGCTTCCAAAACTCTTAGGAAGTTTCACTGCCTGTTTCTGCTTCTTGGCTAGAATGATTCTATGTATGTCCCTGTAAATAAGGAATGGTTATTAGCAATAGTAAACTTCCTACTAGGTTAGTGGTTCCAGTTCTGTGGGATAGCTCTTGTAAGTTAGGATCACATAACAACTTCTTAAATACTTTCAGAAACATACGAAAAATTACAAAATTAATGAACTGAGGAGTTACAAAAAGGCTGTGGAAATCTGTCATGTAGTACATTGCCACAGAGAAAACTTAGAAATAAGCTTCTTTCAACACGGTTGATGACTATTGAATGTGTATATCACCCAGGTCCTAAATTTCTCCCCTTTTACTGCACATTCATTTCTTTGTCTCCCTTGGTTGGATGTTAGTTCTGTGTATTTCCTTGTTTGTACCGTTGTAAAGCTGGATTACCACCTGTAGAACTGGGAAGTAAACTACAGGATGAAAAGAGATGAACTGCCTGCAGTTGTTAGATTCTGACAAAACTTAGTTGCTGACAGAACTTTCCGGTCAACTCTGCCTTCTTAATTTTCAGGAGCTATACATAATGGGTTTGTCTGTTGGTTTCAGAAGACACTATTTCTGTCTCTTAAAAAAACCCAAATATCTCTTTATTCTCTTGGTAGTCTCACTCATTTTTATACATTCTGCTTATCACTGCTGTGGGAATACTTTGTTTTTGAGATGTAGTAGATGTAGGAATATAGGTGGTGCTTTGTTTTGTTTTTCCATGCAGAAAACTAACCCAGGAAGAGTACGAGCGTCAGGAGAAGGAGCAGAAGCTGTCTGCTGCTGATGAAAAAGCAGTGCTGGCCATCGAGGAAGTGAAAGTTTACAAGTAACTTCAGTTTCTAAAGGCTCCTTGTTTTCCTTTAATTCAGCTGTTGGAGAAAATTCCTTTAAAGCTTTTTCCTTCCTCTCTTTTTCCCCTTTGTACAGGCAAAGGATCCAAGATATGGAAGAAGAATTGCAAAAAACAGAGAGATCGTACAAAAACCAGGTAAACTTCTTGCTTGCTGGTTATTGTATCACCTTTTACTGCATTTTTCCAATGCTCTGTAGTGAGTTACTGGAAATACTAGGAGTTGCACAAAATTAACCAGACCACTTCTTGTCTTCTCAGATTGCTGCTCACGAGAAAAAGGCACATGACAACTGGGTAAGAATGTTCTTCCTTTTCCAACCCAGACAGCTTACATTTGACTCCAGGTTGGTGCAGTTAATGCAGTTGGCAAAACTTTTCCTAACAGCTTATTGCCCGCTCTGCTGAGAGAGCTCTGGCTGAAGAAAAGAGAGAAGCTGCCAACCTGAGGCAAAAGTAAGTACAGAGCAGACCATTGTTGCTGCTCTTTGGACCCGCTGCCTGTTGCTTGGGTGAGAAGGAGCTCAAACCATGTGAGGTGCTCGGGCAGCCTGCTTGCTCAGAGTGTGTAATGCGTCCTTGAGTTACTACTTTAAAACTGTTTGGGTTAAAGTAAGCTTCCTTGGTGAAAGCTGTACCATTTGTCAGGGCAGTTTGCCTTGTTACAGTGTAACAAATATAACTTGTATTATTTGAATAATAAAAGCTTTTTTTTTTTTTTTTTAAATTAGATTAATAGAGGTAAACCAAAAAATCGCCATGCTTCAAAGACCATTAATTGTAAAGCCAACTCCAGGCAGACCTGACCGTCCCGTCCCACCACGGCGAGGTAAATCCTGCTTTTTCTCCCAAAACTTTGGTCTTTGAGCCAGAATATCCTGGAAAAATAGGGCTATGATATAGTGTAGAAAAGGAAATCAAGTGGGTTTAATTCTTTGGCATAGGGCCCTTAAGCAGAGATGGCTCTTTTGGCCCATCACCTGTGAGTGGAGGAAATCCATCACCCACACAGATGATCGATGTTCCTGCCCGGCCCCTTTCTGCTCCTCGCAGGGAAGGCTCAAGAGGTGAATTTGGTAAGCAGTGAGGCTTCCTTGCTGTGATAGCTGTCTTTCGTGCTCAGACCCAGGAAAAGAGGAAATAGCTCTGGCATATATTGAGTAGGTTCTTGTTTCCCTTAAGGTACAGTGGTAGATGGTCCGCCTGCTCCACGAAGGCCACCAGAGTTAGCTGGAAGGATGTCTGTTCCGGGTAAGTTACATGGGACTTGCAACCAACTGCAACTTATTCACCAGTCTTTCACTTTATAAATGTAAGTTAAAAGCCATGTTCCTTACCCCAAATGTGGCAGGACATGCATTTGTGTTTCTCTTTGCAGACCTTGGGCCTGCTGTAGCGTCCCTCATCAGTAGTGGGCCAAGAACCTCCTCCCCTTCTTCAGCAATGGATGGATTGGTAAGCTGAAAACACCCTGAGCTTCAGGAAGCGTTTCTAAGACATGATTTGCTGTACTTGCTGCTGCTTCTTTAACTGTATCATCTTCTGTCTTGTCCATATCCTGTCACTATCCTTATTTGCTGTCCAAAAAAACCCAAAAAGCAGCCCTCTCCCAAAGAGTCTGAAGCCCCCTGGGCAGCTGCTGATTCACCTTCATCTCTTGAACCAGCTACAGTGAGTATTCAGAGGCTGCACATGGTGTTACTCTGCTTTGATGGAGAGGAATAACAGGCTTGGTGTTCTGAGCTGCTAAATAACAGAATGCTCTACAAAACTAACCCATGGCTTACACTTCTGTCTCAGAAGTTTTCTCTAATGATGAACAGTTGCTGTCTGGTTTTTATGGAATTGTGGAAATGAAATCTTTCTTGTCAAGGACTGCAGGCAAACACTTCGGAGTGGCTACACCAATAATCCTAAGAAGCTGACTTGACTGTGGTATTTAAGCACAATTCCATATGTAATTCTAGGTGCCAGGCCCTTTTCCAAAGAGGTGTCTGCTGAGGACACTTCAAAAGGGATCAAAGGTTCTTCACGGCAATTTTAGCTAAAGAAAACCTGTCATCTCAGATGGTACACTGGGCGCTCCTAGGTAGTGCAAGCAGTGCTCTTGGTGAAGGGACAATGGTGGTGCAGCAGCTTTCCCTGTTCAATGTGTTTTGGGGGTGTGTGTTTTTCTTCTTTCTCTCTTTCCACCTCTTGGCCTTTGGGTGAATGGTTTTGGAGTTCAGCACTGTCCACGCTTCTCTGGTGCGGTGAGTAACACACTCAGGTATAACCTCATCTCACACAGGCTAATACCAGTACCAAAGGCCCACCTTCTTTCCCTACGGCACCTATCATGACCTCTCCAGTGATGGGACCTCCACATCCACCGTCTGTTCGCTACGGACCGCCGCCGGCTCCTCTCCGTGGGCACTTTGGGCCTCGCCCTCTCCCTGTGCCCTTAGGTACGGTCACATTGCTGTGTGCTGAAACTCAGACCCACTGTGCTCCTTGGAGGCCTCCTGCAGAGCTGAGATGCGCTATCCCCATGCTTCATGGGGTCTGCTGCCTTGCCCAGTAAGCTGGGAAAAGTGGGCTTTTCCAGGCTTCTTAGTGCCAAGGTATTCCTTGTTGAGCCTAAAGTGGAAACCAGCAGTCAAGTCGCTGGAATTGTAATTCATGGCCTGTGAAGTCTGGATGTGACAGTGACCCACTCCAGAGCCGCTCTGGAAAATGAAGAAGTGAGGAGAAAGTCTGGAGCTTCACTGCTTAGGTTAAAGAAAGATTTCATTTAAGTCTGTGTTTTCCTTTCCTTCCAGTTCGTGGTGCTCCCTTGCCACCTCCAGCTGCGAGAGATTTCTTACCCGGCCCACCCTTAGGGATGAGAGATCTGCCTCCTGGCCCACTCCCAGCGCCTCCAGACCCCAGGGGCTACGGACGTGGGCACCCTCCTTTTCGACCCCTAGGTCCTCCTGGCCCCAGAGATTATCCTCCAGGCCCACGGCTCCCCCCACCTGGCTCCAGAGACTATGCACCTTCTCCCAGCAGAGACTTGCCTCCCTCGGGAGCCAGGGACTGCCCCGCAGCCCCAGAGGACTACGCACAGCCTCCAGCGCAGAACCCCTGATGCAGTGCCCGGGTAGCAGCTCAGCAGAATGGGACTCGGAGCACAGTTCCTGCGGTCAGGATTTTAGGAAATGGCTCTCTGGTCAAGGCCATTTCTCTCATTTCAGTATATTTTGGCTTTTGCAGGATTAATTTTTATCCAGTTGCTACAGACGTGCATTTATGATCACCTTAAACCCATCCATCCTCTTGGCCTGCAAGAACCTTTTTGTGATGGACTTGAACCTCCTCTAAACGTGCAATAGAAAGGAAGTACCTGTGTGGCTAGTTTTAATTAAATGCAGCCTCTGTAACCAGTCGGTGAATGAACCAATTCTGTGACAAAATGTAAATCAAATCATTTCCTGTGGAAATAATTTTTTAAGTAAAATGCTCTCCTACCTGCCTTCTCCACCACATCATTGAGCTGCAGTTGGTGTAGGCCAGGGGTTTACGTCAGGACTGTGAGGTCTGTTGGGGCTTTCTTAAGAGGAAAAGATGCCTGGTCTGAGCTCAGAAGCACAAACGACACTGTATTCAAAGGAAGGTCATAATAAAAAGCAAAATTCCTTTTGCTAAACCCTGAAGGCTTTGGTTCAGTGCCACTTTTTGTCCAGGAAGGGTATTAGTTCAGTAATGGAACCAGAGATTTGAACTGCGACTGAACAACGGCTGCTGTTACTTTGAGGTTAATGACTGTGTTACACTCACCCTGAACTGGTCGTGCTTCAGGTGAATGAGGACAGTGTGGGGATCTCTCCCTCCTCAGCTGAAGGGCAGTGCAGAGTTGGAAATCTTTACCTTGTTGTGTAATTAGTTTGGAAATGCAGCCAAATGCTCCAGGATTCCAGAAACTACACAACTTCATGGTGGCTTTTGGCTTTCATGACGGGCTTGCAGCATTAAGCATGGTTTGAGAGATGAGTTTTCCTCTTGCCCAGTATTTAAGCTCAATTCAGCTTCCTTAGCAGTAAGTCTGTACTTTTATAGCTTTTTTTACTTATGGAGAACTACTTCTGTTTTGTTTTCTTTCCTTTTTTAAGTGGAGTGAGTGGGTATGAGCTGTGTTCAGCTGTAGTGCTTTAAATGGGTTTGCATACACAGAATAGCTTTAAAAGCACACCCTGTGTTTCTGGATGCGCAGAAAGTCCCTGAATGTTAGTTGATGCAGGGCTTATCTAACCCTGAGGTTTTTCAGAAGTGCATACTAAAGTAAGCTTTAGGGAAGGCAAAACAAGGGGAAAACAACTTGGAATAACAAACAACCCCACTGAAAGGCCATCACAGCTTTACTGCCAGAGCACAAGCAGCCTTTAAACTCACCATCTCAGTGTTGCATTCTTACAGTACAAGTACTAAGCTTTCGATTTGAGGTGAAAGACAAGGTAGAAGGTCACTGCAGCATAAAGCAATGGAGGAGGTGGTGGTGGGAGCAGGAAGTAGTCCTTGCCAGTAAGAGAGGTCATGGAAAAAAGCGCACTAAGGATAGAAGCAACTTTAAAAATGGCATTTCACACTCTACAGACGTTGGTTCACAATTAGTTAAATACAAAGCTCTACTTGTGTATTTAACAAAAATACTTCAGAGTTGCATTTGCTATAACAGGAGTTAATACATACATCTACAAGCTGGGAAGAGGTGAGCAGCTGAAACAAAGGGCTTGCAATTCAAGCGCAAGTGTTCCGTTTGTGTGGTGGCTGCCAACACGCACGTTGATCAATATCTGTGCTGAAGAGGTGGCTTCTGAGTCCAGGACTGCTCCTTGCCCAGCACCAAGTTGGGTGATGTTCAGTGTCCCCTCCCTTGCCTACCCCATGTGCTGTGTGTCATGGGAACACACGACCAACCGGCCCTGAGCAAGCACCAGCAGACACGGAGGACGGCAGAGCCGGATGGAGCCCCAGCATCATCCCTGACTGAGAAGATGGCTTGAACGCACTGCAGGGACACTCCATGCTGCAGCTTCTTCAAAGGTCAGAGACCCAAAACCAGGGAGCACTTCAGGTAACACAGCTGCTGATCAAGCTGGGATTTATTTGCCACCACAGCCCAATGCTCCTCTCCATCTTTTTGCAGGGTTCAAAGGATGATTTTACTTCTTTAGGAAGGTAGGTATCGTCCTTCTGTCTGGTATCCAGAACACTGCATTCAGAGGTACTTCCATAACTTGGAGCTATATCATTTTAGGGCTTGATATTCAATGTATCTGATGTAAAACCATTGGGGTATTGTAGAAGACCCGTAAACAGGAAAATTCAATTGCACTTTTCTCCCCCTTCCAGCCAGTAGTGGAATTTGAGGAAGTGTTGCTGACTTGCGTCATCACACCTAACTAATATCAGCCCTGGTTATACCAGAACAGGGGGAAGACAAGATTAGGACATTCAAAAATAGCTTTTTATCCTAATCAACAGGGTGAAGGCAAAACTGCTGAACACTTGCCTGCAGCCAGACAAATACCACAAGGAAAAGTTACATCCCTTCCATTAAAGCATAATGTAACATCTCAGGATTACAGGACAGAAAAGAGGAACTGGTGCTGCAGCTGCATCCAAACTTGGAAATGAACCCACTAATGAACACTATTGTGGGGGCTGGGTCTTCAGTTAGCATAGCAGAGTACTTAGGCACTAGTTAGATATGCAAGAAGTATTTCAAACCTTATTCTATTAAACATCCACGCAAATACAGGAAAGATTTGATTGGGTTCTACTTCTGTCCCTTTATTAGGTCAAAAACTGAATGCAAGTGTGTCATAATAAGCCAATGTCCTGCAGCTTATTACACACCAAAATACAGAAAATAAATGATAATCCTGTCTACTTCCATAAAAAGGTAATTTTTAGAGTTAAGGTTCCAGACTTGCACAAAAGAGGCAGAAAACTGAGTACAGTTTCCCCAAGAACAGCAGTGTCATGTCAAGGGTGGGACCACCTGCCAGCCAGACCTGCTGTACCAAAAGCTCTGCTGCTGGCACTGAACTGCTGCCTGCCTCTCTCCATCCCCCCAACCTTTGAAAACCTGTGACAAGATAGAGAAAAATGAGCTCTAGGAGGCACTAACAGTGAGTTAAAGGACTGTAACATGTATCCAGAACTCAGCACGAGTGGATCAGGCAAGGCTGTTCAATTGCAGTTGTGTGTTCTCATCTGCAGTTGTCCTCCTGGCCTGACCAAAGCAGAACCACTGCCTGTGCAGCTCCTCTGTGGCCACCCCACTTGGCCCAGCATCCTTCTGTCTCTCATCTTTAACCACATGCAGCACCTCGAGCTCCTTTACCTACCTCACCTCACCTTTCTCTTGGTCTTCTCCCACCCAGCCTGCTACAGAGGACTCTGAAATGCAGATGAGAGGAACTGCAATAGCACAGCGAATGTAAACAGTAGGCCTGCCACATCTTTATTGCTACAGGTTTGGCAAAGGGACAATCTCCATCCTTAGGTGGAGTTTGAGGCAAAAGGATAATTAACAGTTAAGAGAAAAAATGATGAATAGCAAAAATTAGGAAAAGCAGTCAAATGTTTCAGGGCTCTCAGAAAAACCTGGATCTGGAAGATACTGAGAAACTAATCTTGCACTGGAATGGTGGCTTGCCCGATCCTGAAGTAGTACTGTGCAGTGTGTGATGGTCCCTTCTGACCTACTGGCATGATTAGTCGTTCTCCTGCCCTGCGAAGGCTACTACACATAGCTACTGCGACTGGTGGTGCAGTTCACAGAAGTCTTATTCCTTGTGCAGTGTTTGATGGAGGTGAAGGTAAAGTGGTTTCTTGGTCAACAGTTGCAGTTTCTTCCTTTTAAAGTCAGTGGGTTTTTTGTACCTGTAACCACAAGAAGATGAGTTAATCTGGCTGCAAGGGGTAGCAAAAAGCTCCTCTTGTACAGATCTTACTGCCTTGGTCTTTTAAACACACCTAACAAGACTCACTGGATGCTACAACAGCAAGTAGCTTTACAGGAAGATACTCAAACCCACTATTTTCTCCAGATTCTTATTTTAGCAAAGATTTCTGTTTTCAAACGAAGCCCTCCTGCTAGCACAGCCTGAGCACCCAGAACTGCAAGCTTCACCCTCTTCCCAAAACCAAACTCACCCCCCCTCTCACTCAGCCCTTCAGTCACACAGCAAGGGCAGGATGCACATCACAACCACGTAGCTGCCTCCTCTATTGGTCTGTATAACAGTCACCAAACAGTGCTTTGAAATGTTCATGACATTCAACTACAAAGCAGTGTCCCAAGTCTCAAATCAGATTTCCTCTACAGAAGTTCTATTCCAAAAGACTCTCTGAGTTGCTTTTAACTATAGCTGATCTGATGCTCAAGCAAAGTCAAAATGAAAGTGTGCCATACAGAATTTGTTAACTTCATCTAAAATGTAGTTAAAAACCAGCATTTTGTTTGGAAAAAGTCTAGGTTGAGAAGGGCCTCCATCCATTTTATTTACCTAAAAACATTCTATCTTCCCTTCTTTATTAAAAGCCGAATACTCCTTATGGAAGTCCATCTAATGACTCCAAGAATACAACAAGCCACACATTGTAACTGAAGTCTAGGTCATTTCCTCTGTCATTGGCATCTATAGTCACAAGTCACTTACAGTTCTATAACAATTGCCCCAGGTTTAATTTCGTCCATCTCCATGAAAGCAAAGCACTTGGTGCTGGTAAACCTTTTCTTAGGCTTGTAGTGTTTGAATTCAAAGAAAATAGCTGCACCTAGAGAGGAAAATGGTTTAACAGAAAAGTTAGCAATTATAGCCAGTAGTTATCTGTAAACTTATCTGGCATTAAGATGCTCTACATACACTGGAGGGAGTTACCTCCAGCACTTGTGTTATTTACTCAAAAGCTGTGCCACGTTCTTAGAAGGCTCACAAGAGCTTCTGCTCTTCACTCAATAACTCATTTCCGGGTAACAACAGTATTTCCAATGACTAAGAAGGTGATAAGGCAGACTGCTGCATTTATCTCTCTTCATTCCTTCCCTGTCTGCAAGTAATCACAGTGACCAATTTGCAAGAGACAGGATGCAAAGGTCTATTTTTATTCTTGTCTAGATCTAGAGCCCTGCAGCAGCAGCTCAGGCACAGCCTGCTTACTAGATCAGCCTGGTGTCTGTCTATGCCTGCAAAGCTCCTGGGCCCTGTTTCTGGTGTCACATACCTTTTGTTAGTCTTTCAATGTGTTTCTGAATCTCAATGTCCACATTAAAATGGACATACATGTCCTCCTTCCTCACAGCCACAGGAGTGTCTTGCACAGGAGTCAGGTCTATCCCATTTAAATCTGCAGGAAAGAAAAAGGCATGAGAATGGCAGAAGCTTCTCCAACTTCAAGGTACTGCTTTAAAACATTTATAAATCACTCCTAATGCTGCCACAAAAAGTTCATGCCCATCTGGATTTTCTCTCTAAGCTCAGGAAAGGGGCAGTCCTGCTCCTTCAGTGAGTTTTCTTTTGGATCGCAACATGAAAGCAAGTAAAGTTCTGACAATGTCTAAGATGCAAACTTGGAATTATCCCTCATTTCACTTTTAAGAGCACATTTCTTTCTGCACCAGAAAGCCAGCAGAATAGGATAAGCACCAAAGGCTGCCCTGCACACAGTGTCTGCAGGCACAGCTCAGACACGTATAGAATCTATATTCTGGTATAGAATGAAGGAAAACAGCTACTAAGTAAGTGCCTTCAGACTCTAATAGGGACAAAAAAACTTTTCAGAGTTACTTTTCCTCATCAAAAATCTCAAAAAATAAAGTATAAAAAGTCACCAGTCTTAATGGCAGCCATCGTTTATAGGAGATGGCAAATAGAGCACCACATGTTAACAGAAAGACCTGTTGGGAAGGTAAGCCTGGCAATACACAGCCTGCCTTAGCTCCAGGAAGGAAAGGAGAGCTAGCTCTGAAGGCAAGCACCAGTGGTAAGCACAACATGTGGTAAGTTAAGACAGACAAACACTCCAGTGGCGAGGAACAACGACCGCTTGCATTACAAGTTCTGGTCAGTTCCAGGATCCAATGCTAAAGCCATGCCAGGGGCTGGTACCTTCCTGTTGGCCAAGAGACTCAGCATAAAAGAATTACATTTGATTAAACCCACGCCCATGCAGCCAACCCTGACACTGAAGTCACCCATCCCTCAACCCTCTGGCATACAGGAGGCAAAGCAAGATCCACAAGTGACTAGAGAAACAGAGCCCAAACAGTAGTTACACAGCCTAAAAGCAGCACAGCAAACCTAAGGCAACACAGCATAACCAAAGAAATACTGCATGTTTCCAAGACAGAAAACAAAAGGAAGTTGTATCTGCTGGGGCAGAAGTAAGAGTCATGCTTATGCTTCTACCCCAACCAGGTGAACTCCTCAAAAGTCCAGGGAGAATCAGAAGAAACAGGATTAAAGCTTTCTATCTGTGTTTTTGGGTAGGTAACACTTGAGAACATCACTGGGATTCAAGTGACATTCAAAACTGTGACCCTTGCTTCTGCCAAAGAACTCGTCTGCTGGAGGAAGCACTTGATCGTTACATCAAACAAGTATTTTATCCTGACGTCTGGTATCCAGTAGGACACTGAAAGAGGACACATACAAGGTCACTATGGCAGCTGAAAAAAAGCAAGAGGCTGTTGGCTCAGCTACAGATTTCTATATGATAAGCAAAAAAATCATATACCTTAAAAGATTATAGATAAGCAGAAGTCAAGCAGGGCAGGCTATGGAAAGCAGTTTTGACTACAGGGGCTTCCTCCTAAGAGAAGAGGCCAATAATCTCACTAGAAAGAGCCTGAAGACCAGCAATCTCAGCCTCAAGCAAAAACTATCATGTGAAAGAGTGAGAAATCTTAATGTTGTCTATCATGGACTGACAGAGAGGTTCTTTCTCACTCTTGTCAGTCAAGGAGGCTCTCAGAGGGGGAGGCTTTTAGCCCACCAGGCTTTGGCTGAAATAGTTCACTGCCAAGGCTAAACCAAATGTTATATGTTATCTCACATGCAAGCTTTGCTTCATACCCATTCCTCTAAACATTAAGCCTTGGTAAGATGTTCTTTGTTTTACTAAAAATTAGTTTAATACCAGAGCAAAAATGGAGTCAGTGGGCTGTGGTTCCAGAAAGCCCAGTATTTGGCAGGGGAGTACAAGCAGTCCAAACAGATCTGTGCTTAACAGTCAGCTGAAGGAGCTGGAATAGAGGTGTACAGTGCTTCTGTCACTGATGAAGAGTCACTGATGCTCAGCTCCCTGCACAGTGATTGAACCCCAGAGTGCACAGCTTAGTGTGTTTCCTGCAGGGATTCACCTCCCAGGTCTCTCAACTACAAAATGTTTCCACTCTTGATCAAAGCAGAAGCCTTAAGCCCACAACAGGAAATGCAAGTACCAGGGAGTATTTTTCCCAGCAGGTTGAAAAATCAATATGGCTTTTAGAAAACACACTCCCTCCAAAGTAGAAATGAGGAGCAAGAAACAGAAATCATTACCCTTCACACTGACTGTGATGTAAGGATCAATGCACTGCCCAGCATCTTTCAGACCGATTTTCTCTATGTTTATAGTGAGTAATGTCATCCCGGGTTCAGATGGCAATCTGGGTAATAAAGTACCTGCAAAGAGCAAAGTAGCAGTAGTATTATTAATTATTAACCATTAACTCTTCGTGTCACCTTACAGCAGAGGCTTTGCTTTATCCCACCAGCTCTCATGGAAGATGCTGTTCTCCATCGGAGGTTCAAAGCCCAAGGATTCATATCCCAATAGCATACAGCACTAAGGAAAATCTGCACAGCTTTTGACAGATTTCGAAGCCCACACCAAAACCAACAAAACAGAAAACAGAACTGCCACAAGTCAAATGAATTCACAACAACTTAATGTATAAGAACAGAGAGTAGCTTTGTTTCAAGTGTTCTTTCTTGCTGTCATGCAGAATAACTTATTCATGGAACTCACTTCATGTAGTTTCAAGGATTAAATTGGGAAGGCTGGATTCAATCTACAGTTGCAGGAAGTTCAGACACTTAACCAAGAGTCCCACCCCACTGAACATGACTTGGCTTAGACTGGGAGAGTAAGGAGGAAAATGGCATTGCTGCAAATCCCATTGGACAGAAGGGAACCAGAAGAAAAATTCTTAATTACTCAAGTTCTCCTGCCCTCTACTTAAAGGAAAAATAAGGAATAAAGAGCATTTGCACCTCCAGAGTTCCCTTCTGCCTTAAGGAAGGTGCTCCCAGCTCTGCATCAAGAACATTTAGTATCAACACTTCATGGTCAGCATAAATCATCCACACAGCACTGAGGAAGAGCATGGAGCTGGCAAGAAAGCCAAACTGTTCACTAAAAGCTATCAGATTGTCATCAACAATGGAGTGGGTTTCTTCATGCTGCTTTTAATGACAACTGGCAAGCTTCAGGCCTCTCTCCAATATGAGATGAATAAGCACCAAGTCAGAAAATGCTTAGACTCAAAAGTGAGTTTGATTTAAAACTTTGGTTTTCTAATTACAAAATAAATGTTATGCCAAGGCTTGTGAATCAAAGTCATAGCTTCCTTTGACAAGTCCAATATGGGTTTTCTTTGATACTTTTTTTCCCCTCTTGATCTGCTTGAAGAACAGAAGCAGCAAGGAGTTTCTGTCCTGTTAGAGAGACTGGCTTTGCAAGAGGGGACCATGTATGCTGCACTTGGAAGTACAGCCACAGCTTCAGCAAGATTTTGTGAGCATTCCCACACCCAGTCCTTCTTCAGGATCACCAGCAAGGCTTGAATTCACACCTGTGATGCAATACATGTCTGAATTCCCCCTCCTGGCTGCTAGCAGGCTCACAACCTCCAAGGTACCACATCTGCAGACACATCACAACATATCATGGCAGAATTTGATCCACCATTCTGAAGTGATGGGACAGACTTCTGACTACAGAATGAGAAATGTTAGCAGGGAAACTTATCCTGCTGTCTCTTGAGCAGATGTTCAAAGACAGTTGTTCTTATTTCAATCTAAATGAAGGGAGAAGCAAACCCATCCTTGTAGGCACAAAAATCTCTGCTCTGCCGCCTTTCCGTTGTCTCCTAAAAGCAGCATGCCCCTAAGAGCCAAGTACCCTTTGGTTTTCCTATCCATCATTTCAAAGGACTAAGTAATGGGATACTTGACAGATAAATCATTTGTAAGATACATCAGACTGGCATCTATTATAAAAACAGTGGCAGAAGTTATTCAGTTCCCTGGAAAATGCTTTCCCGAATGTGTGAAATTGCAGAGTTGCAACAAACAGAAAAGTCCAGCTCACTTCGAGCTGGTAAGGGAATAGAAGGACAGATGGTCTCTAAGGAACACAGTTTGTGCCTCAGCAGGAGGAGCAGCAAAGCCAGCAGCAGACTGAGGACTGTAACCTGCCTCATGTGAGCCACAACCACCCAAGCAGGTCTTTTGCTGAAGCTTTTGTAGTCGCCCCACAGAGGAGCCGCTGGCTGACAGTAACTCCCTATGATATAACTGTGCTAGGGCTGGGCATTGCACCCAGGCTGCCACCACAGCCTGGGCCCACTCACCTTCAGCAGGCTCACACTGGGGCTTTCATGAGCAAATTGCCAACCACCTCAGACAGAACCACAGACCATCACTGCCGGAGGGGAAAGGGAGCATCTACAAGTGAATGAGTGACCTCCTACAAGTGCATTTCAGATACACAAAGGTGAGCCAAGCCAACAGCCACCAAGACAGGCTGTGTTCAGGCTCTGCCTTCCCAAGGCCCAATTCAGAGAAAGGGAAAAAAGCGACAAGTCTCCTGCTGGGTTCTCAAATGGAATCCACTGCCAGCACAGCACTGGAATAAAGTATATAACCAGGAGAAAGGCAGGAAACCTTTGCTGTTAGAGGCAACAAGCCATTGGTCAGTTCAGGTCTGCACAGCTCAGAAGTCTACAGAAGTACTCTTTGGGTAAGATTTCCCATAAAATGTGTTCCACTAAAGAAAATCTAGCTACACCTACCTTTGGCTACACTGCAAGTCAGACTGTCTTTATGAGCAGAGCAGAACTTCTAGAGAGCTATGAAAGGTGGGTCAATGAACATGAGCAGCTTTCTGGTACAGACAGCAAATGCAAATCCATACTTAGATGCCAACACCATAGATGTACTATGGTTGTTACTGAAGATTATATCTTGAGGGTTAAAACTAAGAGCTGAATGAAGAACACCACAGCTACATAAATATGATCAAAGAAATAACTATATACTAAAAGGTTTTCATACCTTCATTGGCTCCTGGGTTAGATGAATGGTGCAATGTGATAACGATGAAGCCATGCATGTAGAAGACAAGACCATGATCAATTAGACAATACAGTTATGCACTATGGATTAAAGGCATATAGAAGCAAAAAGTGAACACAGTTCTATCAATTCAACATGGAAAGTCCACTTGACTCATAAGGCTCACCCTAGAAAGCTGCAAACTGCTTTTGTTTAACCCTTATAACCCAGAGAAAGAGCAACAGACCAACCTCCAGTCAGGTAAGAAATACCACATTCATTTAAACTCAGTGGGAAAATGAGATCTGTGTTCAAGTAGTCTCAACAAGACCTCCTTACAGTTTGATTATTGTAGCTATGGGCAAATTTACCTTAATGCAAAAAACCAACAACAGAAAGGTTAGATTTGCAGTCTGTTAAGTAGATGACAATGTAAAATATCAGTAAGTTCTGGCATTGCTGTCACCTTTTCTTAGAAGCATGGTCTTACTGAGGAATAATTCTGTAAGAAAGTAAATGCCCCAAACTTATCCTCTTTCTGATTTGGCTACCACTTGGGAAATGATGTGAACTGTGAACAATATCATCAACTTAGAGCCTTTCTTAAGCACACACACTCTGTGTCCACTATATACATACAGCTCTGAGTGGCACAGAGGTAACTGTTGACACTATGGTAATGATCACAGCCTTCACCGCTGTACCAAGAGCTACTCAAGGTCTCTCTGCTGTATTTTGGGCATACAGAATGCATTTTCATAAATAGATACATCATGGTGAATAACAAGGATTTAAATAGTAAATGTCAATAATAAAATATCACAATATATTACAGCCTACTTGTGAATTTAGCATAAACAACTGTAGGCTGTGCATCCCTACATCAGTACAGCCTGCGGGGATCTTATTCTATAGCATGCTTTGGCTCAGATCGAAGGACAAAAACATGCTTTCTCCAGGCATAAGTAATGCAACATTCTTCCAATCCAGCTCTTTCAAGCATAATTCCAGTACTAGTTTCCCTACTTCTTGTCTCCTTCCTGAAATACAAAGTTTGCTAACCTGCTCAGAAACTAGAAACTTGTTTCTCTGCAAAGAAACTACACCAACCAAAAGAACCTCTGTTGAAACATCCTACTCCTTTATCTGGTAAACTGTCACCAGCTGAAGTTACAGGAAGACCTTTAGGATCTGTAGGTATACCCAGTTCCATGAGTGCTTTCACACTGACAAAGGCTTCAGCTATCAAAATCAAAGCTCTTCATCTTCTCAGAGCTTGGCTTTAGTGTAAACCATTGTCTCACCAGAGGACAAATAACACAAATAACCAGCAACACCTTATCACCTCTCTAGTAGGATGTGATGCTTCTTGCAGGAGAAACAGTGCCACGATTTACATTTGAATGCATTTGAAACACTTAAAGTAGCACAGTTAAGAAAGAGCAAAGAATTAGAGTACTGAATTTGAACAGGAATTAAAGCTAATTATTCAAGGTAGATGGTACCACCCCCACAGGTTATCCATACCTCTGTTCTGCAGTAAGATACTGTTTGCTGAGCCACCTCTGTGGTTCTCTAATCCAGCATCAGAGTTTACGTTAGCCTGCTGCTCATCACCCAAACTTTGCAAATCACAGGTGGGGAAACAGGCTTCTCAGAGACAACTTACACATTCTACATAGGCTGGCATGGCAAGGCTAGTGCCCCTACCTGGAACTCTAGCAGGAAAGGAGTCTGGAGACCCTGCTCCAGCTCCTCCTTCCTCATCATCCTCCTCAAACTCCAAGTGTTCCTCTTCTCCAGGTGCTAAAATCTTCCTGTAAAACATGAGAAAGATGGATAAGACCAAAGATCATTCACCATCTGGCCTTCAACTCACAACTCAGTACTGAGTATAGAGCAGGGGCAACATGCTTTAATGTAATTTCATACTTATTAACCTGACCCACAGCCTCAGACAGAGACTGCAGGACCTCAGCCCAATAGGAAACACAGAGTCCAAACCCAAGAGACAATACAGAGCGATGTAGGCATGTGCCACATCCTAATTTTACCAAAAGCCTGGGTGTGATTTTTGGTGGTACCCAGACAGACACAATTCAAAAGGACTTTTATTAACCAGATCACCCAAAGCAGTGCAGCAAGTAGGTGGCTCTGGGAATTGTAGTGCTTCAGGTGTACACCACGTCCCAGGCTATGCTCCCATTCAGACACATATCTGTACACAAAGTTACCCAGTTCCCTCTTACCTGAGCGGAACAGGCTGAACATCAAAGGGGAACTCCTTATTGTAAGTGAGGATATTCTTTAAGACTGCAGGGAGGGGAAAAAAATAAGAATCCAAACCCATAAACAAGCATCAATTCTACTGCTCTGCGCAGCTACATCTATTCTCACAGTATCTTCACGCAAATAGTACTAGCATTTAAAAACATAATCAGATCACACCAAACCCCACCATCTCTCATTGTAAACACCAGTACAGTGCTGACCAGAGCTGTGCCACAGTAATATTCAGACAGGCTAACTGCAACTCCAGCACATAATCACCACCACACTTAAACAAGATAACCAAAAGCAGCATGAGAAAAACTGTAATGTAATGGGAGCAATCTTTGGTGGCTGTTGGAAGGAGGGTGGTGCTGTTCTAGGCATGGAACATAGGCTTGGATTTGTGGAGTCCAGCTGTGCTGGTAAGACATTGCTTAGTTGAAATTTCCTACTCTTTCATGCGTGGGTCTTAAAAGGGCACTTTGTCAGTGGGGATTTTGATCCGTTTTTACTTTTTGGTCTGCTCTCAGATTTTGGTAGATTGGCAAAATTCAGAAGAGACAGCATGCAACATCCCAGCATCAAGCCCCAGAGACACCCACTATAGTCTCCAGCAACCAGTGGAGCATGACTTTGCCATCTGTATTGGAAACTTACTCAGGTTTTAGCAATTGCAACTCAAGCTGTTATTTCCAAGAGATGAGTAAAGGCAAAACTTGTAAAAGCACGTGAAAGAAATCAGCATTTCATGACAGCACAAGGGCCTACACATTCACAAGGGAACGCCTGCAGGGAGAGGCACTCTCCTGCCAGAGAAGGAATATCCCAGACTGGGCAGGGGCAGAGCAGGTAGAAAACTGAGTCTTCACACTGAGCTTCACTTTGCAATGAGCCCTCTCAGAGCACAGAAAATCTTCCCTTAGGACTACTGAATGAGAACAAACAATGTTAAAACTACACAAGTACCCAGAGGTACTTAAATACCAGTTATGCTGAAGCATCCACTGCCCCTCTGTACACTGTGCTTCTGCACACTGCAGCTCAGGCAGTGTAGGAAAGCTCCTGCCTGTCTTCCTAAGCACACTGCTCATTAATTTACCAGACACCATCTGCATGCTACAATGGATAAATAATCCCTCCAGGAAACTATAAAGAATCCAGGAAGTCTTTCCAGCCTTTGCTCATTCTTATTTTGTTTCTGATTTCTGTACCATTACCTGAGAGGTACTGCCTGATCCCAGCTGGACACAACACCTGAACACATAGAAAGCTTTACGCTCCCTTCAGTCAGAGAGGTGACAGACAAAACTGATGCCAAGTCTCTTCCTCTCTGTGGAGACTTCTGCTCTGAGGAATTGGTATTGCAGATCCCAACATGGTGGCCAAGAATCACAGCCACTTCCCAACAGAAAAGCAGCCGATTAATAGCAGCCAGTCACCTTCCGGCACAGCTGAGGTCCAGGGAAAGAAGGAGATTTTTATTACTCAGAATTCCCCAGCTCTTGGAAAGTGGATCAGACCAGAGACAGAAAGTGAAACTGCCCAGGCAGGGAAATCTCAGTAAAGCGAGACCTTCCAGATCACAGGCACCTTATACAGAAGCAACAGAAATCACAGTAGTTCTCCTCCCACCTTCCAAAGGTCGGTAAGCACTACATTCCTCTCTTCCCAGCAACCAGTTTCTCTCACTACGTGAATCAATCATCCCCGAGTAAAACCTTCCAGTAATACATTTCAGCCATCACTAGAGGGCATAAAATACTCCACTGAGCGCAGGAAAGAGGAAAACTCTTTTTACAGCACCTAAACTCTTGCTACTGCCCGGAGGCATTGCTGAGCATCCACCTTCCTGCCATACAGCCAAGCCCTGCACACGGGTCTTGGTACCCGCCACTTTCGGGCATCCCTCGGGGATGCTTGGAAACACTTCTAGAAACACCATCCAGAATCCTCTGCCTTTTGCCACAGAAAGCTGTGGATCATCTTATTAAAGGGGCTTTGACTCTGTGTCATCACCAATAGCAAATCATTTTGCCAAGTTGTTATACAGCAATTTACTAAAGTGCCACTTTAAATATCATCATGGTAAGAAGTGGATCTACAGCACTCAGACTGGTGAAATGCTTGTTTAAAGTCACTAAGGAAAAGCAAAGCAATAAAAAAGCAACACTACAATCTTCCTTTGAGGAAAGGGAAAACCCTCTGCATCTATCACAGAGGAGAGTTTTAGCCGGTTTAAATAAAAATGACCACATCACAGAGAAACCCCATTAGGTTACAAAGAACAGGAATCTCCCTTCCAATGCTGTGTGAGACACTCAAGTGTTAAGAGGTTGGTTTGTCCTTTTTTGCCTTTTGCTTGAAAACCACACATCACCTCGTGAGAAAGAGCACTTCCCCTCTGTGCTGCCGCTGAGAACGTGATTCACGGAGTTCTCCACGTGCATAACTAATGGACAGATCCCAGCACCGTGGCCTGCAGTTACGTTGCTTTTCCAACAGGAGCCTAGTTCAAACACTGTTCTGCAGGCTCTCACGCCTGTTCTTTAGCAGCAGTGGCCAACATCACATTGATTTTATCAGCTCTTCAAAGATGTTAACTGAAATTACCAACACCAGTACATGCTAACTCAATGAAGACTGTCCACTTAGTTTTAGTGACAGCCTAAATGATAGTTGTATATCATGATTTATTCTTTTTTAAATAGACAAAACAAGATAGCAGGCTCTCCAGTGCAACCCAGTATCTGTTTCTCTTATAACACAT
This sequence comes from Psilopsiagon aymara, assembly GCA_024733675.1. Lineage (NCBI taxonomy): Eukaryota > Metazoa > Chordata > Aves > Psittaciformes > Psittacidae > Psilopsiagon > Psilopsiagon aymara. Next base: position 15,235 of record JANRGW010002451.1, on the reverse strand, counting down.
ATACACTGAGTTTGAAACTAGTACCTTAGTGTCTAGAGATTTTCCACACAAACACAGGCCCATGACATGTCCCAGCCTACCCATCTGTAATGGGTGTAACAACACTGGCAGAAGCTTTTACAACAGGATTGGTGAGATCCAGTGTGTCAGCCATGATTTCACACAGTGTAGTCTCAAAAGAACTGTTTGCATGTATAGACCCTCCTAGGTTCTATTCTAGCACAAAAGATTCAGTGACAAATCCTATACAAACAGAACTAGCCAACTGCTTCGCGTTCCAAGCACTGTGAAATGCAACTTAATAGGAAAAGTTAGAACTTGACAACACAAGATATATAAAGAAAGTTAAAACTTAAGGGCTGTGGTGGTTGTAACACCACCCAAACCAAATTTCTCAGCATTTTGACAGCTTCAGGCACAAAAGAAATTAAAACAAGCCAAATTGTCTGAATAGCTGTTTTGGTTCCACCCTAACAGAATGGTTTGCCCTAACAAAGGAATCACTTCTTTGCATCCCAACCCAGATTTATTTTTAAGCTTTTTCTAGTGGAATACAAGAGCAAATTGACAACACACAAATGAAAACACTTCACAGTGTACTTTATGAGATGGTTGGTGTTGGCCTGATTAAGATTTACTCTATTCAAGATATACTTAAAATCCACAAAACAAAGGCATGATTCAGAGAGAAAGAGGCCTGAACAATCCCAGTCAGACAGCACCATTAAGAACATCAATGTTCAATTGTTGTTGTAGAAGCACCCATTCTCCTCCAAGGAAAATAACTCAGTGTCTTTGAAAACCGATGGCCACACACTCTGCCTCAGTTTTAATACAGTTTCCTGTTGTATGAGGCATGGGCTGAATACACTTCACACTGCTCACCAGGTTTTTTGACAGCTAACAACGAATTTCTGATGGAGGGCAAGATAAGCAACAGGATTGTTGCTCTGTAATAGGCATTCTGGCTTTTAAGAAAAGGAGCATTTCAAGGCAAGCTTTATGTCTGTTGGCAGAATGTAAATTCTGACTGAAGCCTTCAATAGTCACTTTTGATTTGTAGAACAGTTTGACCGATTAAAACATGATTTCTTCACCCCCTTCCATCATTCAGTCACTCGCAAGGCGTGTGCACAATGGAGTCTGAAATCCACAGTCATCAAATAATGCCAACATCTTAAACACTTTGCAAACAGAGAGCAGGAGTATCTATACAAAATAATGCCAAACCAGAGATGCAGAGGCCAGACATGCAGTATGCAGACTGAGAAAGACCTAACACTTCCAACACATTGTTAAACCCTTTCCTGAGTTATGGCCTTCACTCACATAGCCATCTTGTAATGTACCTTTATGCTTTCAGGGGATAGTTTAAAAGGATTTGGACTCTGTTTTGGTAGAGACATTAGGAAGCTTAGTTCAATGCCTGCTTCTTGATCCTGTGGGATCCTGTGCCAGTTACTTAAGAGAATGGAAGTGCAGAGAAGCTCAGCTTATTCATGAAGTGGAAACACTTGCCTGTCCACCACATTTTAACACCAACATCTCCCTTAGTGATAGAATTGTTACAGAGGCAAAATAAAACCAGATTTACCAGCATGAAAGCAGCTTTTCCACATGTCCTGGTCCTCCAGAATTGCGGAAACATTAGCATTCAGGATAATATTGCTTAGATGTGGAAGTTCCAAACATAAGGATGCTTTCAGAACAAAGCAGCCGGTGTTACGTAAAGGAAAATGCAGCAGATAGACAGATACATCCTACATGAAAAAGCTATTTCTGGATTGACATTGCAAGAGCTGACCAAGGATCAGCTGGGAAAAAACTTCACACAAACCCCCTCAAAGACTGACTCACATCCTCTTAACCTGGTTAGTCTGGTGGCATGGCAGTGGTAGGTGATGGGTGATTGGCTGCCATGAGCACAAGTTAAATCTTTTCAGATGAAAAAACAAGTTTCATGCTGCAGGGAAGAAGACCACAAAGTCTTGAAATTCAGTTCAAACAAGAAACGTGCAGGTCGATTTCCCAGCTGATGGTACTGTACTACTGAGAGCTGAAATTACTACTTCGTGAAAACTCAGCAGCACCCAAAGAGTTACCGATTTGAGAATATATTATCTGAAACATTAGGACTACTATACTTTGAAGTTAGCCACATAGCATTCTTTGATACACATCAAATTTTGGCTACATGGCAACAGGTATTTGGAAGAACCACCTAAACCAACATTACTGTCAAACCACATTGTGGTCAGCTGGTATTCATGCTGCTGTTCCATTTTCCACTGTAATGATAAATGCCATTCACTTAAAATACAAATATACTACTTACTTGGTTCCAACTTCTTCAGATCCTCGAGCTTAAATTCATCCTGTGACTGGGTGGACTAGGACATTACAAAGAAAGAGTAAGATCTTAGTGTGTACCCTCCCCTCAGACAGAGCTCCCATATGTTAGAACAAGCATGCAAGGTGTTTCTGTTGTTCAAGTGCACCATGTTACTTCAAAGCTACTTCCTAAAGAGTCCCCGACATCTCCTCAACACAGGGTAGGTTCACAGGTGAGACAGAAAGTACATTATTTCTATTTAGTGAGACAAACCTATCCCATGTTTCAAACTCTGAGGCAAGGTAAATGTTTTTATAGCAAGTTGTTGCTCTTTCATACTTACTACACACAGGAACATTAAGACAGAGGGACTTGTTTTAATTCTTCCCCTGTCAAATTGTTCTGGAGCAAGATCAGCTGTAAGACTGCACTGCAAAGTGATACTCCAACAGCACCATTCACAGTTCAAGACATGTCCAACAGAGTAACACTGGTAGAAAGTACAGCATACACAATGAGCTTGACAAAACACCCACCTAAGAGCTCACTGCAAATGGAAGAGGGCTTTCCATCTCTCCTTTCTCCAACTCTGAGGTTGCATTTCCTCACTGTAGCACATCTGCCCCTCAGTAAGCCTGTTTCACTAACTCCATAGAGAGGTCTGTAATCTTTTACTCTGAGGTAGCTCACTGACAGTTTGGAAAGCTGGAGTAGCCTATTCTGAGATGAAAAGTGGCAGAGCTGGCATCAGAGAAGTACTGCAAATTAGTGGATTGACACTGGACATCCTCTTTTAGGCAGAGGGTGAGGTCTTACCTATTGTGTCATTGTACCCTTGGCACCTCTTAAGATTATCCATTATTGTCAATATTTCTTTAAGACCCAATGGGTTTTTTTCCCCTTGATTTTGCCCAAGTGCCACTGGCAACCTATTGCAAGACTCCAGGACAGTAAAGCAGCTATACCCATACTATTAGAAGAATAAGAAAAGATGATCACGCTCAACTGCTTTAATTTCTGCTAAGAAACCTCTACAAATTTCAGGAAGTAAAATACTTGCCAAGGTGAAGTGGATGAGAAGTTCTAGTATCTGCACACAAGGTTATAAAATCCTCTAGTTACTGCTGAGGAATCAACAGCAAGGAAGACTGCTCTTGCAAAACATCACTCTCACAGGTTATGACATTGCTGCATATTCTACCGCTGCTCTGGGACGTCCCACAATGAAACACGTCTGCCCTTGTCACAGTGACTCAGAACAAGTGCAGTGCTGCTCCAACACCCCAGGTTAGATCAAAATAGAAAGACAAGTAAAGCTACTCAAATAATCCTTCAAACCCTGCACAGTCTTGAGACTGTTCCAACTCATCAGTCCAGCTAAAGCATCCTGCCTAAATCACCACTGTACCCCAGCCTCTCGGGCAATTGACAGCAGCACAATGGAGCTGCTGCACCTTGTACAGCAACGTGAGGAACTCAGGAGCACTGCTGTGAGTAACCTGATGTAAAAATTGCCTGCCACCACTCTTTGTTGGTAAAGAGGTAATCCAGTAAACCAAATATTGCTTCAGCTGATTCATCTCTCCCCATCCGCACTCTTCTGGAAATTTGACTCACTTCCCTTTTGTTTTAGGGATAAGATTGTGTTGAGAGAAAAAGAAATTCACTTCCATGATGTCTACTTTCAGTCCAGAAAAGGGTGACCAAGATATAGCCTCTAAATCATTACTTTCACACATCTGCCTACAGACCTGCCCATTTTCATGACTGTTACAAAAGTCATTTTCATTCTACACGTACATTTGTCCTCATGCTTTATTATCGTTTGTGAAGTGGCTGAATTAGTGCAAGGATCACTCTGAGGATCTTTTTACCCTTGCACACAGGTTAGGAAGACAAACTGATCCATTCTGAAGGAGGAAAACAAGGCAAAGAACCAAAGACACAAATCCTGCAGTTAAATTCGTGTACAAACCCCAATACATACTCATATGAGCACTTAAAAAGGTCTTAAGGCAGCCACCTGGGGAATCACGGTGACAACCTGGAAAGTCCAAGGGCTCAACAATTTGTTCACTCTGTTCTCAGAAGTTCTGGCTATGTCTGAATACCCTGAACTAGCTTTTGACAGATCTACAGTTACCTATGACTGAAGTATGAAGGCACATAGGAAAAAAGAGCTGTACCTGTAAAGCTGCACTTCTCAGTTCCAAGCATGTTGCAATTTTAGCTATGGTTTTCTGAAAAGGAAAAATACAAATATATTACTAATTCAGTACAGAAACTGTATTCTTCCATATTCACATTTTATAAACAAATATAAATACAAACAACAGCTTTTTCTTGCAAACATTTCAGATCTATTATTCAGTATCAAAACCTTTTTTATACACAAGCAAATAGAAAAACAAAAGAGATGAAACATTACATCTGCCATTTAACTCCCTTCCCACAGCCCATCAGACAGGGGTCATTCACCCAGCAAAACCTGTAAGGATGCCTATCGCAGCATAAATCATTTATAAACTCAACTGCTCTGAAGTGAAAGGGAAGATTAAAACTACAACCAACCAAACTAACCCGTGTATTACCTTCTGAGAACCTGAGTGGTGTGTTCTAATTTGCCCTTACAGGAGTGATACCTATAGTTGCTCTATCGGGCCTACGGCAGACCAAGTCATGCCTCCTCAGGAGTTCCAGAAGCTAGCATCTCAGCACTGAAACAAAGGCCAGTGTTGTGGGTTTTGGTGGGAGAGGAAGTAGAAAGGCAGATTACTTTTCCAACTTTCTATTCTTGCAGTTTTAAAGAGATCTGAGTGAAGCATGAGATCTATTGATCCAAACTTGTCATTACCTAAAATATTGCTGAGAACAACTGGGAGGTCATTTCTCATTTTCATTTAAAGATGTAGAAGAGGGAAAGGCTTCAAAATAGCCTGTTACGAGCAGCTTTACTTTGAAGACAGTGCTACTTTAGCTTTTATTTCTCCTGAGATAAGAAGCTCCAACAACAGCCACATTTGTTTCTAATACTACCAGCTGAAAGGAGGAGTTAAAAACTTCCATAATGGACATCACTGGGCACAACTGCAAGGGACATTTTACCTTGCCTGACCATCACTTGTTTGTTCATCAACTAAAAGGTTATAGTGAAGAAAAACTGCAACTATCTGCAGAGATAAGGACCAAATATAATTCAAAATGCTCCGTGGAACATTTATAGGGCAAGAAAAACAGCAACAACGCAGCTACAAAGAAAAGCTGCTTATTTCCAAAATGAGTTTTCCCCCCAGAAGGAAGATTAAAGTTGAAATACACACCTGTAACTCATTCTCTCCTTTTAAATAGGGCAGTATAAAACCAGCTCCCCCCCAAGCTGGATGCAAAAGGGAGGGAGGATTTCCTAGACCACAACTCTAGCATCAAAGAATTCAAGAGTATGGGCATCTGGCAAGTTGTGAGATACCAGCCAAAAGCCAAAACATCCTTTTAAAAGAGGGTTACATTTTAGGGCTCCAAGAGGTTTGTAGAAGCAGAGAAAAAAAGAGACAATGCTTTCCCAGCCATCTGCCCTGACGCTCCTTGCAGGGATGTCACAACTCTCTTCTCAGTCGGCCACTCCTAGCTCCAACAGGCTGTGCTAAAAGCTAAGTGGCTCCAGTTGCAGTTCACCTTATGCCAGTTGAAACAGTTCAGGAACTGAATCATGAGCAGGTCAGACACCAATACCTCAAGGGCAAAGCCAACAGCTGAAGTGTGTAAAAGCCTCAGACACCTGATTTTCACCTCTGCCGCAGGCTCCTCACAGCTTTCAAAGCCACTTCTCCGCGGTTGGTATCTCCTCTTGTCTTAAACACTCTGGTGCAACACGACATTAGCCCAGATGTTACATTCTCACAGTTCATATGCTGTTCACTGCATGGAGGTCTTAAAGAAATCTAGTTCTTTTGAGCACCTTCCAGCAAACCAGTGAGTGATGCTTACCAGCACAGGACACCTACTATTTTCTCCACTGCCTGGGATGCAGCACATGCAGCTACAGTGTGTTGTTTGGGAATTATAATACAGAGCACCATGCCTGTATACTTGCAAGCAGCATGGCAGAGTAAAAATACTACAGCTCCATTTCCATGAAGGTTCATTTTGCAGTCTAGGTTCAGTTAATGAACTTCTACTGCTACAAAATAAATCCTGATACATAACAGAGATTCATGGCTGGATCTCCAGCATAGCTTGGAAACCCACAGAAAGACAAAGGAGTATGTGCAGTCCTGGATTCATTTTGACACTTTCAGACCCACACATGGGTGTTGTGGATTTACATATACCTTCAAGCTGGATGGGAGGACACCAGCTAGTACTACAGAAGCAGATTCTCAGTCAGTAGGGTGAGAATGCACTATGTCTGTCTCATCAGTTGCAGTATAACAAAATGAATTCCTTTTTACATTTGAGAACAACTGAAAAGATAAGTTTGCAGCAAAGGTAGAATCTTAAAGAGAAAGGTGTGAAGTAATGGGTAAAAGAAAGGAATCCATTGGTTCCCTTGGGAAGGGAGGGGAAATCTCTGAGGTTTGACTACAGCTCTAACATTTGCTAAAGCCCAGCTGTTTGGATGGTCTGGGTGTTGACTGCTGAGCAAAGAGCATGCCCATTCCCCCTCTGACTGCACCACACAAAGGGCCACGAGCTCCCAGGGTGCCCCAGCATGGAATCACAACATGGAAACGGATTTTCAAGTGGCTCTTCCCCTCCTGGTTTCACATGCAGAGCATTAAGCTCACGCCATAAGTAAGGTCTCAAGAAGCACTGTTCAACCCTTATCTCCTTTGTCAATTCACCAATAAGCTCAGCAACACCCCTGCTCCCTATCCTGCAGATTCACAACTGTGTATTCCTAAAACTGCCTGAACTAGGTACCTCCTATTTGGACAAACAGCAATACAAAATGTGTGTCCTCTGGCTCCTGGGGGCTGAAGGGCAATAACGCCTCTAGAAACAGATTAATTGAAGAGAGTTTGGAAGTCTTAAAATAGTAAAGAATAGGTTTTATATGGAATCTATTGAAACATGGCAAGCTCCCAGCAGGCATTATTCATAACTATTTTTTTAAGGGACCACACCCAGCCCAAAAGTTAAAACTGCAGCTGAACACTGCTATCATTTTCAGCTGCAACTGTCCCATGCAAAGGCTCCTTTTTGAAGCAGGGAAAACATCCTGCATCTTGTTAGAAAGACTGAAGCCATAATTAACCTTGCTAGTTTATAATAGTTAAGATTCAGTTTTATGTAAACTCATGATTAGAAAGGGGAAAAAAGTCAGTTGATCTCATAGTAAAGGTTTCTTCAGTGCAGCCGTGTGAGTAATGACTGTGCTAACTGTAATGCAGGCAAAGATGTTTGCATAAATACAGAGCCAGAGCGGAGTTTGGCTTTAAAGAGAGGTCTAGGCTGTTAGGAGACCAGTAGTTTAATGAATCATGCTAAGAGTGTTCAACAGCGCTCTTATTTCAGTGAGTTACCATTGCATAAAGCAGCGCATGGTTTTCTAATACCAAAGAAAATGCAGCCCAGCACAAAAACATTTACACGAGAAGCAACAACTGTGGTTAGAAGAGGGCTTGAAAGGTCAAATTTACTGCATAGAGAGCTGGGTGAGACTAACTATAGCTGGAGGCAAGCAGAAAACATAGCCAAACCTAACTGGAACAATTCAAGTAGCAAAACACAGGGGCTGATCATGAATGAAGATGGGATTTTGTTAGAGAATTAAGGTAAAATAACAGCAGGATGCAGAGGGTAAGACTGGGGTAAATCCACCAGTAACTGCATCAGTATTTTACACAGGCAGCTTCAAGGTAGTGAAACTGTTGCACAGCCTCCTGAAAGTGTGACTACATTTAAACACAATCATTTGTTCTTTACAGTATTTATCTGCAGAGAAATTCTTCAACAAAATTCACAGTCACTAAGGATGACTCCAGTACTGTCAGTTATCCAAGTCAAGACAGAGCTTTTCCCAAGGACTAGAACTCCAGAACTATGTCCAGCAATAGATACAAGACAAAAGAAAATCCAGGAATGAACAGCAATGCTATCAAGGGAAGCAGCATACAGTGTTTCCAAACAGACCTTTCAGATCGAGAGCAAAAAGGCAAGATATGAACATTTAGAAGTCTGAATTCTTACCATAAACAACACATTTATTATAAGATAAATGATAACTGGCTCACAGTATGCCTAGGAAAGAAATTGGTGGTATCTGTCAAGTGTCGTTAGATTAACATACAGTATGATTACACTAACAAGTAACACACCATCAATTATGGTGTGGCCATATCTGCACTGAAACACCACCTGTGATGTATGAAATAAGCCCAAACATGGTAAAAGTTTATACAGACAGATGGGGCTGAGGATCCAAACAGAGCCTTGTCCTTTCTCTGTAGCTGTAAGTAGCAGTTTTCCCTTGGTACAGAGGAATCACTGCTGAAATCCATCTTCTCCACAGAGTATGTCAAGTAAAAGAAACAGTGACAGTGTCACAGTAATTCTCAGCCACATGTATAGTCCTTTGGCCAACAGCTAGCTCTAAGTCTACACAGAGACTGGAATGAGGGTAGATCAAGCAGCTGGAAACCATATTTAGCCTCACAGCCTTGCCTTCTCCAGTCTATGGAATTCTGTGCACAGCCCTGGCCAGTAATACCAGATAAGCAAACCCTGAAGCTGACACGCACTTTTACGCTGATTAAAATCAAGAGGGGGCTCTTATATGACACACAGAACCTCAGAAAGACAAGATATTAGGAACCAGGAGGAAACAGCATGCTGAAATAGCATGCATTGGCAGGAACTTATTGAGCAAAGGTAGCTTTGGGGTTTGGTATGTAGATGTTTTTGAAGGGCAGTGAGAGAAGATACACTTCTATTTAACCAAACTGCTTGAAAACCCAGAATCGTGCTAAACATCACTCCTATGTGTCAAGTAAATCATACTTGCAATGAATGGCTGAGCTCCTGTAGAAATAGGGAAACCCAGAACAGCAAGGAGCTTAACATCAAACCAAAAGGTTTCTCTGAAAGAATTTCAAGTGCTCCTTTCAAAGCAATAGCAAGACTCTTATTTTTGTGGTGACTAGAATTCCTCATGGCAGAGAAGAGAAAGCGAATATTCTCCCAACAAAATGTTGGATAATCTGGCTGTGTATGGGGTTAATGAAATAGGCACCACCATTTGATAACCAGGCACAAAGTCTGAGTGCATCAGCCCCTCATTGATCTGCAAATAAGCAAGAGACAGAAATGTCAACCTCGTCTGTACCAGCTTTAGAACCAGGCATTGCCCTGCAAGGATTCAAAACAGCCACTCATTTTTTGTTTACAGAAGTCTGTCACCTTAAGACATGATCACAGTTGCACATGTAACATCTGAGGTCAGTTATCTCTGCTTCCTGAGCCCCCCAGGCCTTCCTCATGGCTGGCCTCACTCACTTCTACAATCTGGTCCAAGGTCCTTTCCACAAGATCCAGGGAACATCTGGAAGCAAAGCCCAGTGCGGCTCTGGTTCCCATATTCACAGGAGATGATGAGATTAATAGCTTCACTATCATGAAGTAACCATATTTTCAAAAACATCCACAGAGGAGAAACACGCTGTAAAGATGGCTATAGCTGAGAATGGTGGAGGAAGCTAACAGCAAGGGATGGAGAGGAGGAGCAATCAAAAGAGCAAATAGCTGTCCAACATTAACAGGGCTCTAAAGCCTTCAGTTCAGGAAAGGTGGACCAAATCCTTCCCCAAGACTCTGTTTAGGGTGATCACAAGCCTGATCCTCCTCTTTGCAGAAGATAAACAGAACATGGAAGACTGGATCTTTGCTTTCCTCATTAGTACATGTTGAGGAGGCAGTTACAAACCTCTGCCACGCTCTGTACAAATGTGTATTTCTTTGCAATGAATTTCTTCAAACAGATGAAGCTCATCTCCAATTTCTGTAGCCAGGACCTGTTTTCAGGACCAACATTTCCAAACACAGATCCCATTTCTCTAGCATCCTGTTACCATAGGCAAGATTCTGGGCTAGAAAATGTCAATTTTCAGGCAATGCTATTGCTCAAACAAGCGAATTTATGACTTGGGAATCTAGAAATACAGGGATTCTCTAAATTGGTATTCCCAAGAAAAACATGCCTTTAAACAAGACATGAAAAATGAGCAAGACCTTGCATCTCACCAGATTTTATTTTGCTGTAATTCTAAAGTATGTGAAACTTCAGCTAGCATTTTCCACTTAAATCCTGTCACAGAATTGCATGAATATGATGTTAAGACAAGAAACAGCCTTTTCAATTGAAGGGAGGGAGGAAGGAGTAATTTCAGTATTTTGAAGGATTATAAACAAATAACATTCTAAGAGGCTGCTAAGCACTATTCTGCCAAGACCCTTCCCAATCAGGTGTTACATGTTAAGTGAACATCGTCCTCACACACCCATCATGTCTGCAGTTTGAGACATTTCATGTTCCGACTTCACACCATAAATCGTGCTAATGTTGTATAAGCAAGTTATCAAAAGGTCACCCAAAAAAAAGAAACACCCAGGTTATGAAGGGCTCTGGCCAGCACATGTGACACTCAATATTACACAGCAGAGCATCTGCCACATCTAATGACAGCAACTGTTTTAGCCATGCTGGGCTCAGCATATGTTTGCATAAACGGAGGCAGGAAAGAAGGTCTCATAAGGTTCTTGTCTGTGCGATAAAAAACACCCTAATACACATCACTGTCAAGCTCCTTGGCTGAGCAAATACTCACCTTTTGATCTTCTGTGAATTCCGAGTTGTTGTGCTGAGACTGTGCCTCTTTCTGTAGATGCCTTGCTAATCTGGATGGGGGGGAAAGAAAGTTGTAGAGTGGGAACACAGCACAAACACACACACCCCAGTCTCCAGGAAATGTGTCAGCCAAAAAGTCCACAGTCTGCTGCTCCAAATAGTTTCTGGTGTGGCTTTTTTTTGGTGTTTGTTTCTTTGGTGGTTGTTTTTCGTTATTGTTTTGGTTTTCAGGGGATTTGGGATTTTCTTTATACAAAGGTGTCTCTAACCATAGTAGGCCAAACTAAAAAATCCCCAGAAGATGGACAAAGTATGCCACTATATTAGGCAGAAAATCATAGAATGGTTTGGGTTGGAAAGGACCTTAAGATCATCCAGTTCCAGCCCCCTGCCATGGGCAGGGATGCCTCGCACTAGACCACGTCACCCAGGACTCTGCCCAGCCTGGCCTTAAACACTGCCAGGGATGGAGCATTCACCACTTCTCTGGGCAATCCATTCCAGTGCCTCATCACCTTCACAGTAAAGAACTTCTTCCTTATATCTAACCTGTTTCAATTTAAACCCCTCACCCCTTGTCCTATTGCTACAGTTCCTGATGAAGACTACATATAAAATGTACAACAAAGAGAGAACAGGTAAGAAGGTCCTTCTTGCCAACAGCCCCTTTTGTAAGTACTGACCCTTTCCCTCTGCCCATCCCTTTACTTTATAACAGCCACCCATAACCCCTGTGGGGACCCACTGCGGTACAAGCCCACATGCACTTCTCAGGGGGTGTTTGAGGCCCAGGAGATGATGGCTGCTGGGAGGCAGGCACAGGGCCAGGCCAGGGTGTATCAGCTCACATTTGCGCCTGTCAGCATCACATGTGCAGCAGAGCCCCCACCCCTGCTCACCACAGAGGCAGGATCACCAAGAGGTTTGGAAAGTAACAGTAAGCAAACAGCTCCAGAAAGCGAAAGGAAGCTATGGGAAGAGTTACAGTTTCCGACTGGGGAGGAAGGAGAACATTAAACAAGCAAAATCTCCGGGCAATTGTTGCCATTCCCTGCAAATCATTATCCTTTTCAAAGCAGAGAGGGAGGCAAACCCAGGGACCACAGCAGTACTGGGGCATCACAGTACACTGCTGTTTGGAACCTCCTCAGTTTGCACTGTTAAAAGGATTCATCTCCACTGCAGTGGGCATCAGCCCAGGGTATTTTTTCTCGTGCCTGTGTAAAACACATCCACCAAAACAGGTTATCAGCAAAGCCTGCCAGAAGCAAAAATGAGAACTTGATTATTTCTTTGCTTTTCCTCAAAGCTCTCTTAAAAAGCCACAAGGATTGAGGCCACTGTAGCACCAGTGAAACACAATCCAATAGGACAATTCAGCAGCACTGTCTCCCTTCATAAAGGGGGAAACAATGGTGGCTAAGACAAAATGCACAAACATGCTGGAACCCAAACGGACACTTAGTCTCTACCACTCTGCCATATGATATACATGACACATAGAAAGGTTATTTAAAAGTAACAACTGTAGAAAAAGTGTCACCACAGCAGCAACATGACACCTGCAACAGGCAGCATCATGGTAGTAACTTTTCTGCAAGCATCAGCAACACAACTCACTTTCCATTTGTCACTAACGCAAAGAAAACCCACACTAATCCACACACACATCTGGCATCACACTTGAAGCTTGTTCAAAGCTGGATCAGACCAAGATCCATAGATGGGGACACTCAACAGCACGGCTGGCAGCTCAGTGTGCTCCTGTGTGAGCAAGCACCTGAGTGAACAAGGGCTGATCCTTGCACCAAGCTTCCTGCACTTCCAGGAGCAACATAAAGACCGGAGATGCAGGTCTCCCGGACACAGGATGCAAATAATAGTGTTTTACATCAACAGCCATTAAATCCATGGAACGAACTAGCATAGATTCAGGAAAACCTTTCTGTGTCAGCAAGCAGCTTCTCCCCAGCCTCCTCTTGCTGATCAGAACAGACCTCTTCAGCATCAGCAACACGCTTGTGCATGCCATCTCAGGGACAACAGCATCAAGCCATGGTGCTATGTCTCTCTAGAGGTACAGGTATCTTGCCCTGTGCTTCTTATTTGCAACATCGACCTTATAGATTGAAATTGTTATTGATTTTACCTGCTGTATTTACAAGAAGCAGATATGCACACTGAAAAGGTTCTGCTCCTCCCTATGAAATATCTCCCGCTAATCCTTTGATCTTCTCTCTCCTGGAACCACAGAGTTCATCTACTGACTACTCTATTCAGCAGAAACTCACTGATAAGGCTTGTAAGAGCAGCTTATAATACTGCTACCCAAGAGAAGCTCTCTTACAAAGATATCACGCTGCTTCAAAGCCAGAATACAGCAAGAGCACAGAGATCCCTTAATTCCTATCAGACACCAGTGATCCTGGGAGGAAGGAAAAGTTATACTTCAACTCCCAAACTGGACTGTCTGCAAACATTTAGGGACTTTAATTCTCAAAGAAGTGAGCTCAGAATGAGAAGCCTGAAGAGCTTTCATTCCGAAGAAACATTATGACATGAAACTGACTGCTGAGACTGCCAAGAGATTTAGGATTAAAGTTTTAAACTTAAGATCTGCATCAGGATCCTACTGAACTCCTCGCAGCTATCCACATAAAAATTTCTTTTACTTTTCTACAATTAGTTTCTTTTTCTTTCAAGATACAGATCTGCAAGAGAGCTACTTTTCATTCCCATGCCAAGGTTTGTAGTAACAGCTTGCCCTACTCTAAAGACCATCAGTGAACTGCAAATAACTGAACTTGCATCATCCCGCCTGGTGAGTGAATGAAATGGTGAGATTATAATATCTCATGACTATGCTATATGCAGCCAGCAGCCCAGCTACTCTGAATGGCAACTGAACTGGTAGCCAGTCGGTCACAGCCTACTGAACAGTGCTAGAAGGGCAAGCATGTCTTTTCTGCTAACTCCCTTGGGGAATAGGCACAAACCCTCTAGAATTCTTCCAGGAAATTCACCGTAAGAAACTCTGCCTGCAATATTCCCTTCACGAGGGAGTATCTTCCATCTTCCTAGTCAACACACTAGTAGAGGGCAGCATTTGACTAAAGCTACCAGGTGTTTCTAAGGATACCATGAACCCTACAGTGCCCATACTCCATCGATATCAAAGGATTCATAGACAGCGTGGTCCCACTCGGCACAAGCCAGTCTAACGGGGACTGCCGAGATCCCCACTCTCCCACCCTGGTTTCTTCAGGGGTGGAGCACACAGCGTGCAATGGACCAGTTTTCACACTGGTGAGTTCTTGGGCGTTTTTCGGAGTAAGCCTGATGCTCCAGCAGCACATCCACCACAGCCGGGCCCCCCCTTCCCCACCAGCATGGTGCCTGGGGTACAGGGCCATGGGACATCGCAGGTACTCGGGCACCCGTCGCTTTGGGGCTCCACCAACCAGCCCCGCGGCCTAACACCAGCCCCAACTAACAGCCCAACACTAACCCTAACCCTCGCACAGGGAAGGGCAGCTCCCGCCTCGCCCCCCGGCCCGGGGGCAGCGCCCAGCCGAGCACCCGCCACGGACCGCCGGTTCCGGTGGGGCGGCTCCCGGTGGGTTTCGGGTGATACCCCCCTGCTCCCGCCCCGCCTCGCCTCAGGAGACTCCCGACCCGCGGCCCTCAGCACGGAGGGGGACTCGCGGCCCGCCCGAGGGGTGAGGGGGCCGCGGCCTAGGCCCGGCGGCCCCCCCCCGCCCCGCCCCGCCCTGGGGCCGCTCCCGTCCCAGGTCCCCTCGCCCGAGGCCCGCCGGAGCAGCAGCGGGATCCGCCCGTCCCTCACTCACATCTGGTACTCGTCGATCGCCTCCACCAGCTGTCCCCAGGAGTCGAAGTCGGTGCCCTTCCTGAAGCTGGCGCCCCAGCGCTGCAGGAGGCTCCGGGCCGCCTCCGACATAGCCCCAGCACTAGGGCACCATGCTCACCCCGGGCCGGGGCACCAAGCCGGGGAGCCGCTCCCGCCAGCCCCGCGCCCGCCGCCGGCCCGGCCCTGCCCAGCC
>JANRGW010002450.1:0-74468 GCA_024733675.1 Psilopsiagon aymara | reverse complement strand
CGGCGGAGGCGCCGGAGGGAAGGGCGCGCAGAGCCGCCCCGCAGCCCAGGTGCCGGGTGGGAGGCCCCTGCTCGCCGGGGCGCGCAGCCCCCGCCGACACAGGTAGGGACGGCGTTACGGGACTGGGATGCTGCGTCCGGCGGGGCAGAGGGGCCGCAGGGCGGACGGGAGAGGGCAGAGCGACGCGGGGTCTCGGAGGTGCGCCCCGCTCAGCCCCGCCCCACCCGTGCCGGGCTGGGTGAATGGGCGAGGAGCTCGGGAGCAAGCCAGCCCGCCGGGGTGCCGAGCTCGCCCCTCCGGCCGCGGTGCCGGCGCGCAGCGTGCTTCGCTCCGGTAAGGACCGAGGGGAGGACGCGGGAGCGGAGTGAGCCGGGAGCGGCATAGGACGGGGAGAGGAGCGAGTGCTGTGTCCTGCCCCGCCCGGGAACTTCGCGGGAGCCCGGCGGCCGCTGCTGCCCTCTCCGGCGCAGGCAGACTCCGCGCCGGGCGGGCCCCGGGGGGCAGGTGAGCCGCGGTGCGGGGCTGCCCCTGCCTGGCCGGGCTCCGCCGGATGCCCGCACCACGGGACGGCCGCGAATTCGCCGCCGTAGGCAGGGGCAGGACAGGGCGGGCGGAGCACGGCGAGAGCTCCAGGGCTGCTCTCGGCGGCGGTCGCGCTGGTTGAGCGCTGTGAGCTGCGCCCTGTCCTGCGGAAAGCTCCGCGGGAGCGGCGGGAGCGCGGAGCGGGGCCGGCGGCAGCAGCACCCCCCGTGGCTGTTTAGCGGGGCTATCTGCGAGCGCGGCGTGGAAGTGCCCACTCGAGAGCGGTGGCTCCGAGGTGTAGACTTGTGGTGGCCGGTCCAGCAGCGGCTGTGAGGCTGAGCTTCGGGGTGAGCCCTCAGCTTTCCTTGAGTTGGGGACTTGGACTTTGTGGATGTATGGCATTCACAGCCTTCCTCGCACTCGTATTGCGGTTTGGCCTTTTTTCAAATATTTTTTCTCATTTTTAAAAGCATATTTTGCTTAAAATGGTAAATAATTTGCGCTATAGAATGGCATTCCACACTGTTTCTATGTCAGCATAAAACTAGGTGGTCTTTGGCTTTATAAATTCTCGATGCACTCCTGAGAAACTGGAAGTTTCGCACATACATCTTAAAATAGGGCTTAATAATCAAGTGACAGTGATGTTTAACAAACTGTACGTTTGTAACCTGTAGGAGGTTATTCAAGCTGCAGCGCATGCTTTTTGCAAAGAACCTATGCCATATGCAGTAGTTCATTTGCTTTCATCCTACAGGTGCTTTTTGCATTGTCCACCAAAAAAAAAACAGCGTGGTGACTTTTTTTTTTCCCTTTTTTTTTTTCTTTTGAGATCTGAGAGGTTTGGATTCATAATCAGGCAAGATAACGTGTCTTGCATGCTTCTCTAAGAGCTGGTTAAATGTTTACAGATCATACACTGCGAGAGCAAAAAGCCAGCCTTTGGCAGGAGCTGCACACTGAAAACAAAGTAAGTTAGAGAATGACTGTCTCGCTTGTTCTTTGTGCGTCCTAATCCTTCTTAGCGCTGTCGGATTCTTTTTGTGACTGTCTTCTAACGCGAACTGAATCATTTGGAGAAAGGAATATTGTGTAAAACATTCATCTCTCTATTTACAGAAAAGGGAATCAGCTTCTTTGCCTTTTTGGTAGGGATGAATTGTCTTTTTTTCCTGCTGGGCTTTTTTTGTCCTTCCTCCAAAGGATAACCACTGCATGGCAGTTCTTACTGGTAAACTAAATTGCACATGTGGCTGGAGTGTGGTTCATGGAGGTGCCATTTGCTCCGGGGAGATGGCAGTGCAGCCTGTAGATGGCCAGGAGCATAGTGAGTCCCGGCAAGCCAGCCAGGAAGCCAAAATTCAGCAGAGGTTCAATGAACAGCTCATGAATGCAAAATTGTGTGGCAAATGTTGTCATCGCAGGACTGTCTTCCCCATCCTGATTTTCCTGCATTTATCGTTTTCCAGTATCTTAGCTGATGACCTGTAACCTCCTCCTGCTGGTCCAATGCAATTGAAGGGGCCAACCCACCTACTCTCATTCTTTTGTGATCTGCAAGGAACTGCTTTGCGTTTTTCAACTCAGAGGAGAAATTCAAAGGCTGCTGCCTCCCAAATCTGGCTTCCAGGACTTCAGAGACTAACAGGCACAGCTGACTGCAGTGCAGGAGCAGCAGCCTTGCCTTCACAGCCGCAAAGTGAACCTAATGCCGGCACCATGCAGCACTGGGGTAGCCAACTAGCCAGAGCTCTAGCGGTGGGAGTCCCAGACCTCGGGGTGATCTGCTTTGTACCACAATTGCTTTGTGGTGGTGATGTGTCTACACTTTATTCACTTCTGGCAGAAAGCAAGGAGAGGTTCTGCATCTCCGTGTGTGTTTGTGGAATATGTAGCGTAAGGGAGATCTTGCTTGGGCTCTCAGCACTACAGAAACACACATCATCTCAAGTGAGGAAGCAGTAGGGTAGCTGAATAGTGTTCTCCAAAACTACAAGAATGCAAAACCCAAGAGGGAGTTCCTGAATCTGTTTGGTGCAAAAGAGAAGGAATGGGTTGCAGTGTGTGATGTTTCAAACAAACCTTTCAAAGATTTTGGGTGGCGGTCACACCTTCCTGGCTGGTTCCTACGAAACCATTGCATCCAGGCTTCTCACTTCCCTGTTGCTGCCTCTCTGGCTGGCCTGTGAGCCAAAGTCACAATTTCATGTTTCATTAGGCTGTTACCCTCAGCTGGGCCATCAGCCTGGGAACCTTGTCCACCATGGCCACAGCCTGTGATTTTGCCTCCCACAAGAAGGTTGTCGTTGGTGATTAAACATGTGCAGCTCACCACTGATAGTCATACCATGTGGTCCTGAGTAGCATACCATCAGCAAGGAGGCAGGACCATGGCTCGTGGAAGACTCCGCAGATGGCACCTCTTTGCCATGGCCAAGCCAGGCAGGTTCTGTTGTTCTCTCCTTGTAGAAATGCTGTGTTTCTCTTGGCAATATTTCTAACAAATCTGTATATCATACATAGCGACTGATGCAAGCACATTCGGAGAAGCCATTTTTAAATCAGTTTCCTTACCCAGGGGAAATGTAGTATAGACAGGGCCTTCAGGAAACGAATAATTAGGTGACCTTTTTCCCCCCAGAATATCAGGTCTGTTTTATGTAGAGCTGTTTGAAGTCACACAAATTCTCATTACTCTCCAAATCTCTAACCTTGCCTTGTTTAAGATACCTTTTAGGAAATCAAATCAGTGTTTCAATCTAATTTCCAAAGGCATTCAAACACATGGTATGTGTGCTAACTTGTTTCCTCTAGCATTAACAAATATAGCAAATTGCCAAGCTATTTGCCTTCGGGAAAACTATGATGGTGTACAAGTAGATAAAGTATTTTTTTTTCTTTGAATTGTAAACATTAGAAAAATAAAGGAGAGGTAAAGTTATCAGACCAAATCAGTATAGGATATAACTCTTTTGAAGGAAACACTGTTCCCAAGTAGACTGCCAACTTTTTTGATCTGAGACCTTTTAGTTGTGCTGTGATCTTTTTCAGCCACTTTATGTGGCTGGATGGTGACTGAGTCCCCTTGGCTCAGGTGGACTTTCCTTGAATTAGTTGTGATTGAGTGTACCAAATAACAAAGTGGAGAACAGAGGTGGAGATGAAGAATTTGAGGTGTTTATGACTTTCAAATTTGAAGGGGTTTATAACCCTCATATTTTAAGGAGAGGCTTTGTGCAAGCAAGGAAATGGTGAATGCACTGAACATTCTCCTCCACCTTTCACTGTGCTCCAGCCTCCAGGGAAGCAAATGCCTTAGAGCATTTCATTTTTCAAGCAGGTGTCAATGACAGAAGAGTTTCTGTAATGCTGAGGAGTTTAATAAGCTCTAAATACTTAAACAGAATGCTGGTTTTTTTTGCACTCTACAGCGCTATGGTAGTCTTTTGTGCTTGTCCCAAGAAAATGAACATGCAACTGGCCTTTTGAATGGGAGGCAGCAGAAGGAATCTTGTTTGAATCCATGATAAATTTGGCCACAAATGCATGCAAAAGGAAAATTGCTGAATGCTTTCAGAAGATTTTCATTTTGCTCAAGTGTTCACGCTGTGGCCATCACCATGACATTTGATAGCTATCCATTTTATTGTGTGCGTTGTAGCTTTAACCTCTCTCTGAAGGGTCACATTGGCATATCTTTATTCCTGTAGTCACAGAGAAATAACAATTTCTATGTAAGTTGCTTTCCTCTACTATAGTTCCTTCATTTTGACATTTATCCAACTAAATAGTATCAGAATCTTTTTGACATGTGCAGGTATCATTTCTGTGAAGGCTCAGTGACCTAGCTTGATAAATTTAAAAAATCAGCAATATAACTAAATATGTGACATTTATTGAAATTCATTCTTTGCCATGGAGATACTTTCTTTCAAAAATATTGAGAATAGTAAGGGATTGCATCTGCAATTTGATTAAATCTACAGTTGTTACCATTTGCCTTCTGAAAATTGATTCCCGCCCCTCCCTGTCCCCCAGCTTGACATGCTTATTGATTAAAAGCTCTGCACTGGCCTAAGACAGCGTATATTTGTTAGTGTTTGTGTGCTTCCCATGGAAGTTTGGACGCCATGAAAGCCAACTCTATTCCTAAGCTATTGGAAATGGTAAGGTTCCTTCGCAATTGTTTTGAACTATATGATGACACATCTTTGAACCCCATTGTATGAAGGAAAAATACCTTCTGACAGGAGAGAGATTTCCTGTTTATGTGTGTGTTTGCTGGAATTAAGCCTTCCCTTGTGTGTTGGCCGAGTATTTTTGCAATTCAAAATGGCAACATGGCAAGTCACCTCCAGAGTTTATTTTTTGGACAGGATACAGGTCTTTTATTTTCAAAATAGCATGGCTCTGTAGCTGATGATGAAGCAAGCATAGAGGCCTCGCAGTTACACTTCTACAAGCAGACTCAGTTAATTGAGGCAGCACAGTTATAAAGATAGCTAGATTTAGGCCATAAGTAATTAACTTTTATTGACAATTTTATACAATGTAAGCTCTCCACTTCCCACACAGGAAGTTTTTGGCTTCAGGCAGATGATCTTTCAGCATAAGGATACGAAATTTGCCAAATGTGTGATTATTTTATAAAATGGCCAGAATCACAGCTTTGGTTGCACCTTAAGAGAGTCTCATAAAAATCTTTCTGAGCAAAGAGGCCCAACAGGTGGCCTCCAGGCAAAAGCCCAACTGCAGGAGGATTGCATGCGGTACCTGAAGGGCCTTCAGCTGTGTAGACATGGGCAGGTGACCAAGGAATAAAGCATATATAAACCTCCCGCCTTTTGCTATCTGGAGTGCCCAGGTTTGTGACATTATAGCTTGCCTCTGCACCCTATATGCCATAGCTGAACCCCCTTCAGAGGGGAGGGATGATGTTATGAGACTCAGAAAGGCATGTTGCCTATAACAGCAGTGAGTCTGGACCACCCTGAATTTAGGCAGTAAAGTTATAGTTATTTATTAAATAGTGTTAAGGCTTCTGGTTTGCTTCAAATGATGCTCATTTTAAACAACTGTCTGGGACTGGGAGAAACCTGGACTAATGGACTGATTACACCAAACATTTGTTAGGGCTGAGAGCCACATGGCCCCCGTGCGGGATGTCCGCGCCCAGCCCCAGCTGTGCCGCTGCTGCCCCTGCCCACATCTGGCAGAACATTGCCCACAGCTGAATTCCAGTCCCCCTGTCACCCACCGCAGTGGCTCGGATCTATAACATATGTGGGTCTTAAGCAACTTCTCGCTTTTTATAGCTCCTTTTGTGGTTGTGCTACTTGCCTGGTAGGAACCGTGAGCAAGACTGTGGCCTCATGGTCGTCCCTGGGAGTTCTGCCACTGACTCTCCATGGACACTGGGTTTAACTCTGCCTTTATGTGTGTTTGTACAGTGTTGGCAAAAAGATTTCCTCTCCTTCAGCTTTAATAGAAGATTGAAGCATCTCTTTCCACATGAAATTTTTCTCATTAATATTTTACAAATTGATAATTCCTGCAGGAACTATTTATTTTTGTCTAAATTTTGTGGAAACAGAAATCCTTTCTGAGCCTTTCTAAAGAGCAGATAAAAATAATTGCCAGCTACAGATAGAATTCCAAACTTACATGTTTTCCCCTTATTTTGGGATAAAATGTTTGTTTCTTTGTTTTTTTTTAGTGTGTTTTAGCTGGATGCTGAACCTCACCATTCATTTACTTTTTTTCCATATTGAAACTATCCTAGCTAGCATGATTGCAAGCTTGGTAGAGGTCTGCTCTGCCATGAGAACTTCTGGAGACATACATGTTATTTTGTCTGTAGCATGAGTAAGAATGCTTTTTGGATTGTTTGGGCCAAGCTAAATCACCAATTTCAGGACCATTAGTGATACTAAGTCACTGTGGTTGGGTTCTCCCCCACTCACCCCCGACCATGGATGATCCTATGAGGATAAAGGTAGAAAGTTTCCAAGTAATTCTGGCTTTTAAGAAAATTCCCAAATCTGTGGGTTGTCCCAAATGCATGACTAGGAAAGAGCATGTTTTGCAATGTAAAATAACTTCAAAAGCTTCAGCTGTCTTCAGATATGTGCTGGGTTAACTGAGACTTGGATTTTTCTTAAGAGTTATACAGCCAAAATTGTATTAGGATTTATGTTATGGAAACTGCATATCCTTTTATCTGTTATTGTATATCTCCATATCTGTTATCGGTGTTATTGTATCATTTTAATGTTTCTTCGTGACATGTTTCTTCTCATCCAGAAATACTGTATTTTCTTAGTTAGGTCTGAGAAAGCAGGGTAAAGCAGAGAGGCATCTTTGCTGAAGATAATGAAAGGTGTTGGTAATTGAATTCATGTCAAAAGTTGATTAATTGCTCCTTCCTAATGTTGCCAAAAGTGTTAAAAGATTGCTGGAGTTATAGTCAGTTTTTCTGTCTACTTCTAGAAAGTGGGTACTCATTTTAAATGTATATTACTGTCTTGCAAAACCTTTGCTTAAACTCTAGGTTTATTGCTTTTGCTCTTTGGATTAGAGGCTGATATTTTTCTGTTCATACTTGGTATTCAGTATCATTCTTATAAATGCTCAAAGCTGCAGTAAAATATAAAAAATAATAAAAAAGAAAAATAAAATCACAATATTAATAATGTATTAAAGAGTAGGTAGAAATCAAACAGTATTGGGCTCCAGTGAAGCAGTGAGCCAGTGTGGAGCTCCCTATGAGGATAAGCACTTCTGCAGCAGAGAAAATAATCCAAATTTCACTCTGAAAAATGTGTTTACCTTCCATTGAAATCAGAGAAAAATGTTGTGCATGCTTGAAGATGCAGTTTAGCCCACAGTAGATGACTGAAAACTTTATCTTAACTGTTGCTTAACCCTTCTGATAAAGAAAAACTTTGGCATTCACTTTGCTGTTGCCTTCCCGTATGTGTTCAAGGCCAGAGTGCTGCATGATAATGAATTTTATCCTTGTTTAAGTTTGCAGTGCTTCCAAACATTAAATGGGGTGTTCCCCCTGCCAGGATGCAGGTGCCTTTAGTTAAACTCAGGGTATCTGGATCAGCTTCAGTGGAAACTATGCAAGTGCTGAGAACAGGTACAGGATCCACAGTAGTACTATGGCTTTATTATGGAATCATAGAATAGTTAGGGTTGGAGGGGACCTTAAGATCATCTAGTTCCAACCCCCCCTGCCATGGGCAGGGACACTTCACACTAAACCATGCCACCCAAGCCTCTGTCCAACCTGGCCTTGAACACCGCCACAGACAGAGCATTCACAGCTTCCCTGGGCAACCCATTCCAGTGCCTCACCACCCTTACAGTGAAGAATTTCTTCCTCATATCCAATCTAAACTTCCCCTGTTTAAGTTTGAACCCATTACCCCTTGTCCTATCACTGCAGTCCCTAATGAAGAGTCCCTCCCCAACATCTCTATAGGCCCCCTTCAGATACTGGAAGGCTGCTATGAGGTCTCCACACAGCCTTTTCTTCTCCAGGATGAACAGCCCCAACTTTCTCAGCCTGTCTTCATAGGGGAGGTGCTCCAGTACCATGATCATCCTCGTGGCCCTCCTCTGGACTTGTTCCAACAGTTGCATGTCCTTTTTATGTTGCGGACGCCAGAACTGTACACAGTACTCCAAGTGAGGTCTCACAAGATCAGAGTAGAGTGGTAGGATCACCTCCCTCGACCTGCTGGTCACATTTCTTTTGATGCAGCCCAGGATACAGTTGGCTTTCTGGGCTGCAAGAGCACACTGCCAGCTCATGTTCTATGCTTTGCTTTGTTTTCCTCATTTCCTAGTATTTAGTGTTTATTAAGTATATTGTAATCTGAATCTGAAATTCCCAAATGTCTGGTTTTCCTGGTATTGCAAGCACTGGCCTTACATACGAATCACCAGAGAACATGGCACAGTGGCAGTATTTCACTGTGTCATTTTGCCTTCCCAGAGGATTAAATAGCAGCTTCTCTGGGATTGTCCTCTCCTCTGACATTGTCCAGATCTTGTCTCATTAGTCAGATTTCCACAATGGGAAAATCCTATTGAATATACTCTGCATAGGAACCTTCCTAAAAGTTTTTGAACTATGATATGAAATTTAATATTGATTCTGTTCATGCTTCACAACTGCGGTATGTTAAAATCCCATTACATTTTATCTACCATTAAATCCCATAGAATTCAGTTACTATTCTTTATATCAAATTCCTTTGGATTTTTGTCTTTATTACTCCAGTCTTATGTATACAAAAGAGATGGATTGCAAGGCATGTCCATTTGTGAGAAAGGGATGATTCCCTCCCTCTCCTGATTATATTCAGAAAAATTTGACCAACAATTATCTTTTTTCCTGGATAGCTATGCCAGGCTACATGAGAGGAGGAGCTCTGAATGCTGAGTGTGCTCATGGCTGCTGGGAGAGATGAGAGGCAGGCAGGAGGTAGGTAAAGTCAGCACAGAGCACATGAAATCACAGAAATCATTAATGACCTTCTAATTGCAGAACTGAATCCCATGTTTTTCCTGCAGGGCTAAAAAGGGAAAACACCGTGCATCATCATTATCAGTCAGAAGGACTGTTTACCAGTTCTCTGGAGTTTTCTTTCCTTCTGAAAACACATTTACAAAAATAAGTATGTGTTTGTTCTTCAGATGTAAGCTGCCATGATAAAATCAGCTGGGGGAGAGCTCAGAGACATCTTTGCTGCTTCCTGAAAATTGCTGTGGGTTTTTTTCCTTTGTTTGTTTTCAAATTGAGAGGTTTTCATATAGCATGCTTTGAAAGAACTCCTTTTATGCAAATAATACCACTTCTTTTGTAAACTAAACACAAGCTGGGCCAACCTCTGCCTGCAGATAAGCACACATGGCTTCCAAAGTTCCCCCAACTGCAGCAGGAGGGCTTCCTGCTTATCTCAGGAGAGTAGGCACTGAAATCCCTGTGGGGCACTAAAACAAGGTAACAACCAGTGAATTGTTTTCACAGTACAAAAACCCTTTCAGGAAACAGCAAGGAGCAATAAGAGGTGACTAAAGAATAAGAAAGTACCACTTTCCCATCTGGAAAAGGCAAATCTAAAGGTAGGTTATTTACTGAGACCTCCATCACATGCTATTAATAGGGGTAAGAGCCCATCAGTCAAATATTTGACTAGGCATGGTTTGTAGGGATTTCAAAGACATATGAAAAGATAATGCCTGTGTCCATTAGCTGGTTCTTGAAAATGCAGTGTAGGTTAATTCAGTCTTTCTTTAAAGAGTAATGATTATCTTCATTAACAATATATAAGATTTTTAAAGATTCACTCTTCTGCAACTATCATCCCTGTTAAGTTATGCCTTCTACATCTCAGTATTTACCCTGTATCATCTATTGCTCATTTTAAATGAGGTAATATTGAGATTCTGTCATGTCAACAGATCTTCTGCCTTTCAGGCTGTTTTAAGCACCCTGATTTCTAGTCCTTAGTCAGCTCAACTATCACAGAAATCAATGAGAATATTGTTTGTATGAAGACTGTGGAGTCAAGTCTTGGAAAAGGTGGCAGCTTCATAGTAACGGAACATAACTTACCCTGACAAACCTTAGGTCCAAAACCAGGATTTTGTGTGACAGTCCAGTTGTGTAAGAGTTTAGATCTGTCCCATTGTCATCTGCCACACTTGTATCTTGTTCAAATTTTAATTGCTCAAGGGAGTAATTATTAATGGCGCAAGTAGTCCATTTTTTTATCTGAACATGATATGCATGGTGCTAATAACCAATACAATATAATTTGAATATTTTAAGTAGGAGCAGGTGTGTAAAAGAAAGGGTTCAATTAAATGGCATCAATTGCTTAACAAAACCTCATGCTCAGAAGCAATTGTAATATAAAGTCGTACATTAACTGATGTTTCCAGTTTTATCACTGCCATTTTATTTTCCTTTTTGATAAGCAGACCAAGCTTAAAATTATGGGCAAGATCCATTTGGGCTGCTTTGGCATCTAAAATAGGGTTTAGAGTGAGTTCAGGGCATAAGTCCAAGAAAGGGATCCAGAAAGCTAACACTTGCTAGCAGCCACAAAGCTCTCAGGTGCTTAGATTAACCGGTGTCTGCGCTTTGTTCTGAATATTCCTTGGATCTCACCTGAGCTTGAGCTCCACAGGAGAAGAAATCACGTGGAGCAGTAAGAGGCTCTTGGTCCTGGCTGGGTTACAGATCCCAGCTAAGCTCATTTGCAGTGCCCAGACAGGATGGAGCCAGGCACCACAGACGGGTCCCGCTGCTGACAGGCAACCTCTAGTCCCGTGCTCAATCCTCTCTTTTCCTGCTGGCCTACTCTGCTCTAAGGCATGGTGACCACTGCCTGGGAGGAGTCACATCCCTGCTTTCCACTGTCTGTCTGCATGCTCCCACTAGGACAGGAGGAGGAGAGCAAGGAATGGCAATGGGAGTGGGATGCTGGATCTGTCATGGCAGGAGGGTGCAAGCAGGGGCTGCCTGCACGCTGGGGAGGGCAGGTGGCGCAGAGGGGCAAAGCCAAGCCCTAGACCCAGATTTAGATCTTTAGCCAACCTGTTCTTCTGGGGGTAAAGACCATGGTTTTAAATCATCCCTTTTATGGCAGGCACTGTCCTACAGCTCAGCCTTGCTGTGTTGTGCCTGTTGTAAACACCAGCACTAAGCCCTTCATATTTTGGAGGTGTTTTGTAAGAGTAAGCTAATTTATCCTCATGTCACCCCTATGAGAAAGGTAAATACTCTCTGAAGTTTGGAAACAGACTCTGCTTATCTCACAAACTCCTTGAATCTGGCTCCATATTTCCAAAGGAGACACTCCAGGATCTGAACAAGTCCAAACCCTGGTACCAGGCCCTGTACAGACGAGAACCCCTAAGAGCAGCCAGTTGCACATTTAAGTTCCTTTGGTCTCCCCAGGATGAGGGGAGGGGACAGGCTGAAAGAAAGTAAATGAAGCAGCTGAAAAATACGTTCAGAAAAAAAGACAAGGCCCTATTAGGATGTAAAATCTCAGGCTGCTCAGCCATCCCTGAGCTCCTTCAAACTGTTGAGCTTTTCAGCATCTCCTGAAGGTCAGCACAGTATTTCAGAATAAAAGCTGTTGCTGACAGACCCTCACTGAGGGGTATCTGCCAAAAAACGGGAGCTGAGGCTGCTCCAGATCAGCCACTCTGCTGATTGCAGCTGCGACACCATTGCCTCTGCTGAGAGTCAGGATGTCAGATAGGCTGGTCCCAGGCCATTTCGGGATTTATGAACACCAATACCGTAAAGTCCTTGGAAGCAGATCATGAATCACAGGTTCACAGCACAGTGGCAGTCATGCCAATGAGCCATCATTAACTCAGTTTCTAAACTGAGTGAAAGTAGGGCATCAGTTAAAGTGCATTGCAATAATGTAAACTTGCAGTGACAAAAGCGAGGTCAGCATTAAAAAGAAAAGGTCATAACCTCCTAACCAAACACAGATGGGAAATGAACACTATCCTTGACATTGTTTCTCTGATTATTAAAAAGTGGCTATGAAGCTAAGTAGACCATCAGGCTACTGACTTTGATATCAGGTAAAGGATGTGTTCTGCTAAGCTAAGGCATAAATACAGACTTACTTTCATTTGCTGGTTTACAAACAGAATCTATTCAGCTTTATTTGTAGCTGCTCTGAGAGTCTGCGCAGCTTTTTTACTTGGGGCAAAGACCACCAAGTTAGTTTGCATACAGGCAGTTAGTGTTTGGCAGGGTAAGTTATCTCAAACACAGTACTACATGATCATGGTTACACTGCTTGTGGAGGCAGCTTGGCATGGAAGGGGTGCAGCCTACTTTCTAGCACTAAATATAATACATATGGACAAATCGCAGTATCAGGCCAGCAGGTTGTGCCAGGCCACACTTGTTCAGCAGCCTCACAAAAGCTCCTACATGCAAGGAGGGGGCTTGGTGGCAGCCTAAAGGTGTCTGTGCAGATACACAGATCTTTTCCCAGTTTCTCCTTCACCTGGATAAGTCCCCCTCAACAGGCTGAATAAAGGAGAGCTGACAGTCTCACTCCAGCCCTTGGGTGAACTCTCAGTCAAGGAGCCCAGCTCATGTGTTCAGATGTTCTGCTCTCACTGGGGCCCTGCATGAAGTTTGACCATGACATCTCAGCTTTGTAAGCAATGTATCAAACAAGGCATCAGCAACCTACTGGAAATCCTTGACCCTGGGTTTTGTCACCAATTTGCCTTGTGGCTCTTGGAGACACATTGACTGAGAAGGGTGAAGTCATGGCACCCCCTGGTATGCTTTATGTGCGCCTGTGGAGCAGAAAAGCAGCTGCCTGATGCTGTCCTCCTAGCTCTTTCAGAGAAAAGAACAGAGGCAGCACAATTTCTTTTGCTTAATATCCTATGTGTTTGTACCACACCTGGAAGGAATTCAGGGACTTACTGGGTTTTAGTTGCTGTTATTATTGTATTTATTGTATTTACTATGACACTAGAAGAAAACTGGATAATTTGGTATGCAAGTAGATCCTTTGGTACAGTTCTTATGTAATTTGTCATCACTATCTATTGAAGCACAGAACTTGTTTTTATTAAAAAAAAAAAAAACATAAAAGAGATTAATGCTTGCCTATGAAGAGTTATCGTCTCAGGGACTCCTAAGAAACATTATCACCAAATGACAATTAAACTGTAGGAAATGCCCTGCATCAAGATTGTTCATAATTGCTGTTGGAACATTTAGATTGAATCTGTATGCTGTCTTGGTTACTCATGGCTATCTGCCTTTTAATCTTTTTCATTTTATGACCCATGCCATTCCTTTAATTATCACAGTATGGAAAGCTATTAGCTTTGCAAGACAGGAAAGGCTTCCAAAATCTGCTCTGCATTTCAATACAAGAATTCAGGTAGATGGATGTTACAACCAAAAAAGCATAAAGTAGAAAATCTAAGTAAGTGGTGAGAGTAGTTAAGGGATTGAGCTAAAACTGTGCTCATGGCCAGGTTTGCCAACTTGGCTCTTCACAAAAGGAGGAACCACATTCCAAGGAAATTACACTGTCCCCATTCAGTACAGACAACCACAAAATGCTCAGATTCATGCAAAAAGTTGATCAACAGGATTGACTCAGAAGTACATGAAAACTTCTTTCTCCTACTGTAAGGGGTACTTGCATCTTTACCTGAGCTTGTGTGACTTCCTCTGTGAACCAGGGCACATGTCTGCATTTATCTCAGCTAGCTAGAGTCAATAAAGGTCTTTGCATTGCTTACACATTGAAAATGTATTAAGAGATTAATTTGTCTGTCCAAGCAGACAAAAAAAATGGGAGGGATTAGTGAATTGGGTTAGAGTATTCACTAACCTGAAGCAGAAGACCAATGTTACCCTGTGTTATTGGTCATGGCATGTAAAATAACAAGCACAGCATGTTATTCTACATACACGCACCATCACCCACCCATCTCCTTTTCTGCTTGGACTGAATAAGATGTTTCCATTTCAGTTGTCAGGCTGAATTATTTGCTGCAGGTACCAAGCTTAAGTCTGTGCTAGAACTGGATTTATTTTATTACCAGTGTAGTGATAATGGGCCACAATAGCATCAAAGGTATTTTCTTAATGAATGTCCACAATTGCTGACTTGCATTTCAGATGAATGGAGTAGATCAATAGTGTTGTGTTGTTCAAAGTTCACTTTCTATTTTCCTGCTACACAATATAATATTTTCAATAAACAATAGAATAATAATAATATCCTCCCATCCTTATACATCCAGATGTGGAAAGCTGTCCTCCTGTATTTAAAGATCCAAATCCATCTGGAAATACAAGCATGAACAAAAACCGAAGGACCTACCTTATTGTGGGTATTTCCTCCCTGTTCTTCAATTATTCTTTGTGTATTTTGAACTTCTTTTCTGGTTCCTGTTCTTTGTGGAATTGATTTCTCAGCCCTTAGAATGAGTACCACTTCCTCACATGAGAAATTTCCCTGAATCACAACAAATGCTGTATACCAGCTTTTAAATTAGCCTTTTGAGCAATCTATAGCTCTTGATCTGATCCACTCATTTGTAATACAGTGGTGAGTGTTTGCTGAGGCTCATTATGAAAGAGCCTGTAGCACCACTGTAGCCCATAACAGCAGAAGATGATTAAATAAATCCAGTTGTGCTACAGACCCAAGACCTGAGTTAGCTTCAGGGTGTTGGTGTGAAGCAAGTTTCAAAGAAAACACCCTATTCTTCAGTGCAGTGCAGGACACCTACAGAAAATTAATTCTAAATGAGTGTAAGAATAAAATATTCTCCACTGTGAAGGATGGGTTAGTGTTCTTGTGCTTTAATGCCTGGTAAAAATAAACCTGGCAGACAGTGAAAATGCTTCAGTTGGTAGCTGCTGCAAATTTCAGCAGTATATTGGACCCAGTAATGGACCATATATATTAAAAAGTATATTTTATGCAGAGAGAATTTAGATTCTCTTTTTATGTTTGAATATTGTAAGAAAAGGCTCACAGATCATTTGAACATGCTAATGAAAGCAATTTCTTCTGACAAACCACTGCACTGAATGTGCGAAAGATTTAGTTAATGATAGATCCTTCAGAGATTGCCTAGGCTCTGTCCTACCCATCAGTTCACCATCAGCTGTCTGCATGCACACTTACCTCTTGGAATACCATAGAAACCTCTCAGTGCTTTTACAAATGAATTCATGACCTAAATCACCGTTACTCAGTCCTGTGACTCTATGCACTGGGAAGATACATCATGTTAATGTATGTACCATGCTGCAGAAAAAATATGTTCCCACCCTAGTCAGCATGAGTACCCTAAACTGGAGTTGAAACTAGTGCTGAAGGCAAGGGAACATGGATTTTAACTCAGATTAGCCATTTGAAATCAACTCGTGGATCATTTTTGTGTTTGTTTCTCATTTATTCTCTCAAATTTCCTTGTTTTCTCTGTTATTTTAACTACAGTTAGCTAATTCAGGCTAGCAATTCTGTCTTAAGTACATTTTTAATCTGTGGACATAGAGAATATGCGCAGTTAGTAATTGAAAAGTCTGATGAAAACACGTCCACTGTGGGCTTAGTCTGTTGAAGCTAATGCTAGGGCTGTGACAGATTTGCAGCAACAGATTAAACTGAATGGATGGAGCTGTTATTGTCTCCCCTTCTCATTTGCCCTGTCCTGTTAAATGATGCTGCTGTCTCCATGGCAGGGCCTTTGATCCACAGGGAATCAGGTCCTGAACTGGCACAGGTTTCAGATCAGGATAGAAAAGCAAACAGCTTTCAGGAGCAGTTATCACTAGGGTTATCCTGCATAAATTTGCCAACACAAATCTGTCAGAGCCCAAAGTAGCAAGATGTACTGTCCCACTGGAAAAAATATGAAGCTATACTGTCAAGTATTTCTTTGAAAAGAGAAAAAGGCTACCATTTGCTGACAGTAGTGATTTTGAAATACGAAGTAATATGGCTCTGCTGTTACCTTACATGACCTATCTGAGGACTAAATCTGTTATACAAACACACTCCATGTGGGGTATCCAGGACCCTATCATTTCCTTTTCTGTAGTAAAACAAGGAAAAATGAAATGCCTCAAACTTAAAAATACACTTTCATGTCAGTATGTTGTCTTAGCTTGTGCAGATCCATGGAGTGCTTTATGATTAGAATTAAATGAGACCTGTGTTGCTGAAAAGAGGCTAGGAAAACAGGCATGACTGTGTTTTCTGGCTTCATTGCATATGACAGCTTGAACATTATTCCACAGTAAGACCAGGCCTGACTTGTCAGTACAATGGCAAACAGTGTGAAGGAGAGACACGATGTTCAATATTTACAAATTATCACCCAGGCCATAATTAGGGAGAATGAAACTTGTAGGGAAAAGATTGCCATTAGGAAGCCATTAATGGTGCACAAACACTCAAGACCAAGCCTGATGGGAAGCATCAGCCATAGGACTTGAGGTTGCCAAGCGCAGTAATATGACACATCATTAGCAGCACTTGCAACGTTGACCAAGCTACTGTCTGCTGAGGGATGGAAAAATGAGCACATCATGACACAGGCTTTGAAAATATCTCTTACAAAAGGAATAATCCATCCACAGCTATTGCTTGCTGATAGTTATCACAGGCCAAAGCTTGCAAGTCTTCTATAGACACATGAAAGACACACTGACACACAAGTCAGGGGAAGGTCACAAAAGAATGAGCAGCATCCATCATTCAAACCAACTACAGAAACAAAGGGATTACTTGTTTTCCTTCTGAAAGTGATAGACAGCAGCTAGTTCTTTGACCTGTACTCAAAAAGTGTATCTGTAGCCTAAGTATTTTGGGTTTAAATCAGCAGAACGCTAAGTGCTTAAGTTCACTGAAACTGCATTTGAGTATGTGCTGAGGAGAACTGGGACTGTTGAAGAGAGGCGAGACTGAATTCTTAACTCTCCCTAGTTTTTCTTTACTTCAGGAGGCATTCAGGTAAAGTGTGTTAGCAATGACCTGATATGGAGGTTACAAAAAAGCAACTCTGCACTGGAGGTTGCAGCAGTGCAATAGAGAAAGACCCTAGGGTCAAATGGAGGTAAAAATAGGCACCAAACGTCGTGGGAGTCTTACTGAGGAACAGTGGAGTTCAAATGGTGTGAGGACTGTGAAAAAACAAATACCTAAAAAAAGGAATTGCATATTGTACTTTTCACATAACTCCTTTGTTCTCACAAAGCTATAAATGTCTCACAGTAGAACACGTGCCTTCTGATTTCAGGCACCTAGAGGAAAGATTCAAAGTGTTTTGGAGACATGCATTGTGAGGAACCATCTTCCCTAGAGCTGCCCATAAATATGAGCCTGACCTTCCCATAGGTGCAAATCAGCAGATTTCTATCTGGGAAGATGCTTGAAATGTTTCAAAAAGCATACAAAGGAAGGCACAATGCTGGAGCTCAAATATGAGAGCAAACATGACTTGGTTTTCCTTCCTGAGGTGTGAAATACAGTACCTATTATTCCTGACAACCTTTGCGTTACACTGAATCCCGCCCTTGCTCTTGCTGTTAAGATTTTTGGTTCCAATCTCACTTGCTGAAGGATCCTAAGAGGAATTTTCTATCTCCAGAGTACAGATTCAAACCAGCACTGTTTCACCAAGTGTAGGCAGAGTAGCCTGTCTGAGGATACTGGCCTCACATCCCAAGATGTGGTTTGAGGGAAAGAATAAGTCAGATGGTATTTATGGCGCTAAATGCCTCTCTAGTGCACACTGGCATTTACTGTTGGCGAGCTAGGGATCTTCTTGTTTGGACGCTGAAACAATGGAGAGGATTGTAAACTTGAAGACCAAGGGGCATACTGGGTGGAAAATCTATTTGAGAACACATCAAAGCAGGAGCATAGCCCACAATACACTGCAACAATGTAAGTGTCTGTCAGGTAAACTTGCATCTTTTTCCCTTTGTTGTTGGTCAGTCAGCCTCATCTAACTATTGTACCACCTACTGTTTTCTCTCTCCACTGCAGTCCCACCTTTGTTATGTGGGTTTAAACTTGTTGCAGTATACCTGCCTCCACGTTGTGTCAGAAATGGAGCACTTTTGGAATTCTCTGCCTGATCTCGTATTTGTCAGAACACGTTGGCTTCTCAGAAGTGAATCTGCAGGAACGCATCAGTTGTAGCAGTTTCTCTGGTAGAAGTGCTGGCTGAATGAGGCAGACAGTCACACCAGGCTCCCACTCCTCCCACTGCGGGGACCTTCCCTGACTGGCATTCCCTGGCAAAGTAGGGCTGTGAACCTGGTTGTTCTTGGATCCAGTGTGACTTCTGGGTGTTTCACACAAACATTGAAAGCTCTTGGTTTCATCCCAGTGCGGAGCAGGAAAAGTTCTGCATCAGTAAGAAGTTTCAGAGGATGAGAAAACTGTTTCCTGCCCTGTACAATACAGAAGTCACTGCTCTGTGTACTGGGGCTATTTTCTAATTAGAGCAGGCTCCTAGCTCTTTTTTATTATTGCTTTATTTTCTTTTTAACTTAAATCCATGTTTGATTTGTTTCCAGGATTCTGTTATTACTAATATCAGAAAGTGTTCTTGATTTAAAGGAAGATCTTCATTTCTCAGTAGCAGAAGCGTGACTTGTTCTTACCAGCTAATACTTGCAAATAGCCTGAGTTTCTGATTTTTATCCCCAGCTCTCAATCATTATTCTTATCAGATAACAGGGAAGAAGAACAATTGTTTGTTTCCAAAGCCTATTATTTTGTGTAATTAATGAGGTAAGCCACGGAAAGAGTTCTATGGACACTGAAATAAAATGTCACAAGGCAGGAAGGAGAAATATTGATGGACTGTTTTAACCAATCTTGTGAAAACATTGAATTTACAAACGGCTGAAACGGTTCTGGTCTGTAGACATATTTTCAATTTGCTTAGTCTTAAAGAAATATAAAGTCAGTACAGATTCCTTTTATTAGTTTGTCATTTTGAT
Organism: Psilopsiagon aymara; assembly: GCA_024733675.1. Classification (NCBI taxonomy): domain Eukaryota; kingdom Metazoa; phylum Chordata; class Aves; order Psittaciformes; family Psittacidae; genus Psilopsiagon; species Psilopsiagon aymara. The sequence goes on along the minus strand of JANRGW010002450.1, from coordinate 55,381 downwards.
TCTTGACTATTTTAAATCCTTTCAGTAATCATAAGCTTTTTTTTATTAGCAGCAATTGCTTAACTATAGCCAAACTAGAAGTGTTTTCCAAAAGTATGTGATCATATTGCTATTAGAAAGTATAATTGTTTTCTCCATGAAGCAGCTAAATTTGGCTTAAGAGCTGTGTCATGGCAGTAACAGAAAATGTCTGGTGTGATAAGGCATAGTGTGGACGCTGCACCGAAATGCTCATAACCACAATTCATTTAATTGATCTTTGGAGGGGGTGAAATATCACACTGGTCATCTGCCTTTGGTTTTTCAAGCCACATCAAACAATTGTGTGGAGAAGCAAAAAAAAAAAAAAAAAAAAAGAAAAATGCTAGGTTGTTTGATTCCATCAGTTAATGGCTGTAGGTCACTTGCTATCCCTTTGTTTGCAATACAGTGATATGCCTGTATCTTGTAAAGGTTCACCAGAATGACTTACTGCTGTGGTACAAGACCTAAAATAAAACTTGTACATGTCAGGCACCACGTGATGCATAAAATATTCTAATATATTACAAAACCTTGTCAACGCTGGGGAAAATGACTATTGTAAGAAGTAGAGCTGGCTGAAAAAAAACATTCTTTCTTCCAAACTGGGCCCTCATGAAAGACAGTGATTTGGGATCTCAAGGGACAGAGAGGAGGGTTTCTTCCTTTGGTCTGGTGGAAAAAAATCTCTTCCTTGGTTAATCAAAAATGTCAGCAGAATAAAGAAGCCCACTTCCAGCTCAAATCTTCACATAATTTCATGTCTTTTATATTTATCATTTTTGAGCAGCTGCACTAAGAACCAGCTCAGCCCCTTGAGGAACTTGCCAAATGTCTTAAATTCACACACCAAAGCGCTGCAACCGCCTTGTGTGCAGTTGTGTCCTGAGCAGATTTGATTTCAGCTACCTGTGTACCATCTTGCTCTAAACCCTATCAGTCATCTGCCAGTGTGGAAGCAGTTATCTCTCTTCTGCTGCTGTACAACACAGAGAGAGGTTTTGCAAAATCTATTGTAATAAAACTTTTCTGTGATTGTTCTAAAAGCAGTGAAATGTGTACCCACAAAACCCAGTGCTACCCAGTAATAGTAGCAGTTTCTAGCACAAGCCTCTTAATTACACTAAGCAATATTATACTTTTTAAACTAAAATAGTTGTGCTAATAAATGCAGCCTAGAAACAGGTTTGTGTTGACTGATGAACTGATGGTTTAGCATATGAAATGTAACCACTCCTTTCTTTTAAATATATTTTGACAGATTAAATCTCTGACAATGAAGCCTTTTACTGCATCTCCTTCTGGGTTTATTGTATTCCTGTTTGCCTTGCTGCAGAGGAGCCATGGACAATGTAAAGAAGCAGCTAAAAAGTCAGAGATGAATTTGACTGTAAAATATGATCTTCCTAACTTCATCGCAGAAACACCGATTCAGAATGTAGTTTTATACAAGCATCACATTTATATTGGAGCAATCAACAAGATTTATGTGCTGAATGAAAGCCTCCAGAACATTTCTGTATACAAGACTGGGCCCATTTTGGAGAACCCTGACTGTGCACCATGTGAAGACTGCAGAGATAAAGCCAATCTTTCTAACAGCGTATGGAAGGATAATGTCAACATGGCACTGCTCTTAGAAACTTATTATGATGATCAGCTCATCAGCTGTGGTAGTATGTCTGGAGGCATCTGCCACCGCCACATCATTCACCCTGACAACCCTGCTGACATTGAAAGCGAGGTGCACTGCATGTATTCACCCCGGGTGGATGGAGAACCTGATAATTGTCCTGACTGTGTTGTAAGCACTTTAGGAACCAAAGTTTTGGTGACCGAAAAGGACAGGTTTGTCAACTTCTTTGTCGGAAATACTGTATCATCCACATTCCAACCTCCCCGTGTGCTGCATTCAATATCGGTTAGAAGGTTAAAAGAAACACAGGATGGTTTTGAATTTCTCACAGATCAGTCTTACATAGATATCCTCCCTCAGTTCCGTGACTCATATCCCATAAGGTATGTCCATGCCTTTGAAAATGATCACTTTGTCTATTTTCTGACTGTCCAGAGAGAATCTCTTGACTCCCAGGCTTTTCACACTAGAATTATCCGCTTCTGCACTTTAGACTCAGAGATGCGTTCGTACATGGAAATGCCTCTTGAATGTATTTTTACCGAAAAGCGGAGAAGGAGGTCCATCCGAAAGGAGGTATTCAACATTTTGCAAGCTGCCTATGTAAGCAAGCCGGGTGCAGCTCTAGCCTATGAAATGGGCCTTGGGTTGAACGATGATGTTCTCTATGGTGTTTTTGCACAAAGCAAACCAGACTCCTCCGAACCAACCAACAGATCTGCTGTCTGCGCCGTCTCCGTGCGAACCATTAATGAGTTCTTCAACAAGATTGTCGACAAGCAGAATATGAAATGTCTCCAGCACTTTTATGGGAAAGAGAGCAAATACTGCTTGAACAGGGTAAGTGACAATTAATTTGTTGCATTTTGGGATTTTCCTCATCTCTTTGCCTTCTCCATTGCCAAGTAGCCATCTCATCGGTTTCAGCTACAGAATGTAAGCCCCTGGTCATTTCAAATTACTTGGCACTGCTGCTGATGCATCTCTGTAAGGCTTAGTTCTTGAAAATTGAGTATGAAAATCACTGAGGTCCATATTGTGAAACTAAAAAAGTATTAGTGGAACTGGGGGGGGGGGGGAAATCCTGCTTTTTTTTTTAATTTGTAAGTAATTGTGTTTCTTCACAGTGTGATGCAGATAAATTGAACATTTGGGCAGTTATTTCTTTTAATATTTCAGAAAAGTATTCAGTAACATTCATATCTGTGGGCACTGAGGAGTCCCTGAAAATATCACACATATTTTAAACTATGTTAATGATGAATCACTGCCATCCTTAGGAAAAAGAAATGAAAGAGCTTGTTTGGAACATGCCATGAAGAGCCAAATTGTAATTCAGTTAGTCATATTTGATACAGAAACAGTCCCACAGAAACCAGTTTTCTTAATTAAAGAAATACCTATGGAAAGTGTACCTGAATGAGGATACTGGTAGTCTCAGATGGGAGGGTTGCCTTTCTATACACCGTGGGTTTGGGTGATTGCTGCTCTCCACCCATCTGAAATATTGTGAGTAAAGGTAGCACAGAAGTTTTTAATTCCCTTCTGGCCAGTGTCTGTGCCACTGGCAGCTCTTGTAAGGAGATAGAGAATCTGGGAGTTGGATGCTTTTAACATTTATTTTGAAACATGAAACATTAGAGTTCTGAATTGTACCTGCTTATGCAGCAGGGCCTTCTTATGTCCTCTCTGGGAAGCTTTCTTTTCTCAAATACAAGGAAACGGGAGCTCAAAGCTGCATGCTGTCTTCTACCAGAGGGCAGGGCCAGAGTTATTATGATGGTGCTCTGCTGAGCCGCACAAGCCAAGAGGTTTGTGTCAGGATGGAGCAACAGTGAAGGCAGATGGGATCTATCATGTCCCATTGTTGGGATGGCTGGAATGAGGGTGAAAACTGCAGATCTTCATCACCCCAATGCCACCAGCGTCCTCCTCGGCACAGCTGCCGAGCATAGGGCACCAGGACAGGATGCTAGCACATGCCCTGGTTGGAGGTGGAAGTGTCTTGTACAATAGAGGACTGCTTGTCACTGTTGGCGGTGAGACAGGGTGGTCTGGGGAGAAGCATCCATTACAGAGCTTCTGTGGTGCCTCCTCAGCAGTGGAATGTGCTCAAGGTGGGGTCCAGCCCAGTCTGAGCATCATCACCACAGGGGCAGAGCTGCTTATTGCAGCCTCCAGGTGTTCAACAGAGATATAGGCATCACCAGCGGATTCTGATACAGCAACCACAACAGGCGTAGCATCTTATTCCCTTTCTCTGGGGGGAAAGGCAATTTTCAGGAGCTAAAAGCCTGTTAGGAGACGTTTAGCACAGTAACTTCTTATCGTTCTTCACTGTTGTGGCTGTCCTAATTTTTCATTTCAGGTTTTACCATCCTTTTAAAAATATTTTTCAGTTCATTTTAACAATGAATATTGTTCTCTGAAAGTACATTCTGTACTTGCCTATACATCATAAGGTGATCTTTCCATAGCAAAGTATACCATTAAAATATTTACAGAATAATTTGCCACTTTTCACATGCTGGGAAGTACTTTCCTGTTTCAAAAGCTTTTCCAGGGGCTGCTGCTGCTATGCATATCAGAACTGAATGTCTTACGCTGTAGACATGTTTGTTATAGTTGCCCTTTTTCAAGAAATGCCATCAGAAATCTGATTTCTGCTACATTAAACTGATAAAGAGGAAAATGTTTCTGTGATTTCTTGTGGTTCCTTTAAATGGCATAAAGGCAGGAAGAATTTTTGTCAGGATTGTTTGCTTAACACTGCAATACCAAGACCTTCAAGCTTTGTTGTTCCATTTCCTTTGCTTTGTTCCAGAAGACTTATTAGGGCTCCAATAAAAAGTGTCCTTTAAGTTTTTTTAGGTTTTAATTGGTTAAAAAGACTGGCAAGATTTTGCCAAGCATCCTTTGTACACCTGTTTTTCTCAGGTGTGTAAAATAGACCTTCAAGGTTGGAAGGTGAAGGAAGGGAAAGCGCATTTCTGCTTGTGTCAGAAATGTCAAATCTGGTCTTCCTTGATTTTGCTGGAGATAAAATAACAATAAAAGAAAGAATCCCAAACCCCTCAACTCTTCTTAGGCGGTTTTTTGTATATTATAAAAACGTACATGAGGTTATAACCCATTTTTCCCCTTTTGTAAGTAACCTTCCACTTAAAAGAAATCTTTTATAAATTGTGAGAGTTTGTCACAGTTTATTTTGGCAAATTTCAAAACTTGTTTTTTGTAATGTAGCCAGGATGATTTTTCTCTTTGATGTTGAGAGAATGAAACCACAGACCACTGATGTAAGTGAAAGTCACTGACCACTCTGAGATTAAGTCGTAGGACAGTAAAAACAGAGCATCAGTGAATATGGTATACCACTAAATTCAACGTTAAAAAGAAAAATGAGCCTTTAGCAATGTTTGCAAGAGACTGCTATCTGATAATTTACAGTTAGAGATTGATTGATGAAGGCCATTTCATGTTATCAAAAGAAGTCCCACAAGACCATACATAATTTTGTTGGACCTTGGGTAGTCCATCTTTTTAAGTGGCCGTCCCTCAGGACTATTTAGTCTGGAGCTTCTGAAGGTAGAATTAGTCCAAAATAAACCAGAATAAAACATCCAAAACACTTCCTCAACTCATTCTTCTCATATTCTAAGCATTAAAAAATAAATAACTCATCTTGATGTGGTTGACAAAGTTGGCTAGGTTTTAGCCTTGTTTCCTAAAGGAATGAAGCTATGTGGTTATGCTATTGTATACAGTCTTTCTGGCAGTTGACCTGACAGCCGCAACAATTAGAAATCCCAAAGATGTGAATCCACGTGTGAATCCAGAGACAGATTCAGTATATGCTCAGGCTGTGGAAACTGACAAAGCTTAAGGAGCCCCTTAACAAACACTGAAAGGATTCAGACGGACGAAATCAGGTATTACTCACCTATGGGAAAAGTCTCCATCAGAGCTTAGCTGGACAGCAGAGTCAACCAACCACAAGATGTAAGTCCAGAAACAACTGTGCTTTACTTATTCCAGTGCTCATGGAATACTTTACAAAGTGAAAATAAAACATTTCCAGTTGTGTTTTAGTGAAATACATGTTAAGTCAAAGTCTGGGCTCACTGAAGTCAGGGATAGGAAAAGTGAATCCGATGGCACATCTGATTGCTATCAGATGTACCTCAGCAGAGCTGCGACCAGTTAGCACTTCCTAATAATTTCCTTCAGTGAAGAGCTGGCTGTCACTTCAGTGACAACAAGGAGGAAACAGAGCTGGCTTTGAATTAAAAGGAAATGTTGGAGTAATAGTAACAGGGATTTATTGCCTGAATCAGGACAAAGGTAGCTGCTGTGGAGGGTGTTGAATCACCGTTCCAGAATCTCCTCACCCACAATAGAGAGAACACTGGATGTAGGCTTTTAGCAGAGTTTATTTGGTCACAGTTAGTCACCATCAGCCCTGGTATGGTAGTCCTGAAAACAGAGAAGTTACTTAGAGGGGGAAGCAAATGCTGCTTACTTCATTTGATGGTATAGTTCAGTAGTGTTCACCTCTAGTATGTATTAAGCATGATTCTCTAAGTGAGGAAATAGGTTGAGTTTAGCCTCGACAATTTCAACTATACATTTCAGTTGTCATTAGTTCATGATCTTACAGGCTTTGTTTAGCCTTACTGTGTCTCTTACTTTGTGCTAAACAGTTGGAAGTCCAGTTCTCCTCTGATACCTGACTTCGATCACTATTGACTTCCATGGAAAAGCACCTCTAAAAATGAAATCCAAATTCAGCTCTGTGTAGATCTTGTGGCTTTGTTTCTTCTGCATCTAAGTTTACGTGAAAGCTTAAAGTACTCTATCCACCTCACAGAAAAAGAGAGAGGCTTTTGCTACCATGTTGCCAACAAGTGTCCTAAAGCAAGACCAACTGGTCACAACTCCTGTCAATTGAAAGGCACAAACAATTGGAAGAACATGAAATGAAAACAGAAGATCACCAAAACAAAAGATAAAGTGACAGTAAAATAAACACATGGTGATGCTTCTTTATTACCATTACACACATGATAGATGAGTAAAATTGGGTTATGCTTATATTGTAATGGAAGAAAATAATTGCTGCCTTCTATCAGGAAACCACAAGGGCACTTATTGATCTGTCATCCTAAGGGTATGTCTGGGAATATTCAATAAAATAAAGAGAGACAAATAACTCTTTTGAGGCCCTGTAATAGTAACATCCCACACTACTTGGATTAAAATTTTCTGGCAGGTTTAAAAATAACACCACATCTCTCTGATTAGGAAGAGTTGATGTGGTTTATTTAGATATTCTCACAGCATTGGAGATGTTTTTCATATTGTGAGTGGAATGTGCCTGAATATTTTCTGTAAAACTCAGGCATCAGAAACCATCAGGTTGGTTTAGTCATTTATTCCTCTGGAAATGCTGTAGCAAATGGCATACAGCACTCTGCCTGGGCACAAAGCCTGTTCCTGTCCATACAGATTTTGTGCAGGCTTCTCTATGGAGTTCTGATGTCTCAGAGGAATGGAATCATACAATTACAGAATCATTAGAATTGGGAAGACCTTAAGATCATCTAGTTCCAATCCCCCTGCTGTGGGCAGTGACGCCTCACACTAGACCAGGTTACTCAAGGCTGCATTCAGCCTGACCTTGAGTGTTCCAGGGATGGAGCATTCACAACTATCTTGGGCAGCCTTTTCCAGCGCCTCACCACCCTCACAGTGAAGAACTTCTTCCTGATATCGAAACTAAATCTCCTCTGTTTAAGTTTGAACTCAGTACTCTTTGTACCATCACTACAGTCCCTGATGAAGAGGGACTGGGTAATGAAAAATAATAGATGAAGAGGGACTGAGTGATGAGCAGTGTGGACTGACACCTTTTCAAACAGGCTTAAACCATAATAGTAAGCTGACAGGCTGCATCTATGTTCCTCTTCTGCACTCACTGCCTGCCTGATGAAAGCCCAGATAGTACCCCAAGGGTGCTGCCCTGTATGATGGAGTGCAAGGCAGGGTGTGCTCACTACCCAGCTCCCCACCACCAATCGGTACATGACCATCTAGGTACCTGGCCCTGCAAGACCCCTTAACTGGGGTAAATAGCATGGTGTAAGGGATTGTAGGAAGAGTCCAAACTCCAGTTAAGCTGCATAAGAGGCATAGGTATGAGTATGGTACAGGTACAAGTAGAGAGATGTGTGCGCGTGTAGGGGATGTGGTATGAGCATAAGTATGGATATGGATGTGGTTAACTCAGATTGGGCCAGGTTCAGCAGGCACGTTAACTATGGACGTAAGGACTATGCTGTCCTTGGTACTGGCCATGTGGACACCATCACAAGGGAGTTCCCAAGAAAAAGGCAAGGCAAGGAAAAAGAAGGTCTGTCAGTTTCTTTGGAAAGTATCACACCCCCTGGAGTGGTGGATATCTTTAAAGACTTTTCTGAGCCCCAGGAGCTATAGAGTTTGGGGGCCGACCTCTTGGTCCCCAAGTGCTGCAAAAACTACATTCTTATTTCTCCTAACATCCTGTTAAGGGCCTGTTTGTGTTTGCCTCCAAGTGCTGCTGCTTGGTGGTTTATCATCTTCTTGATGAAAGCTGGATCTCTCTGTGAAAAGGTAGCATCCGTTAAACTACCATTTGCTGCAAAGGGCACTGCTTTATCAGCCAGAGTTACTAATAATGTTCTATTTCCAGACTTTTTAATCAGGTTCTTCCACTTAAGGTAGAGTTCCCTATTGGTTATAAGTGCAGAAGAGTGACTCTTCTGCTTTTCTCTGGAATTGCACAGAAATCATTTCAGGCAGAAAGTAATTTTTATTTTTTTAGCATGGATATCTGGACATGTGTATTTTATGGCTCAGAGTTTATGAAGGCCCTTAAATAACTCCAAAGAGTAGAACTGGGTCAAGAATCATTTTATTATCCTATGTGACCTTTCAAAGTTTAAAACCTTTACAGTCCCACAAGAAGAGATGTCCAAAGTGTAGACTAGGAGGTGTGTAACATTAAGGACACTCACTAGAGATGTGTAAGATTCACATCTAAGATAATTTTTCTGGGTTCAAATCAAATTCTGAGGCTCTTTTACCCCAGAGTAAGTTCCTGTCTAGTCTGCTCATGGCTATTCTGCAATGGGACTGTCAGCCCCTCCTGAGAGATCTGCCTGGATTTCTTTATAAACAATTTGATATTCCAGAGAAAGAGATGCTGATTCTGCAGTGCACTTCATGCAGATCTAAGTCCTGGACTCATCCCACCTGGCTTTGGTAGGTAGTTGAAACATCTAAATAAGCAATGAATTTTCCCCTGGTTCTGCTGCCAAATGACAGAGAGACATATAAATCCTGACAAAGCAGACATCTGCCTTTCAGCTCACTCAGCATCAACCTTACCTCAGCAGTTTCTCTACTTACTCTGCTTGTTCTGACTCAGGACCATATATTGCCATCGTTATTGCTCACTAAAGCAACAGTAGGTAATTATGATCCAAGAGAGTGTTGTCTTACTTGAACTTTCTAGGTGGCATGTGGGTTTCTGACCTCAGACAGGTTTTGCGTCAGAGTGGAATTACTCCTCATTTCCAAACGTACAAGTAAAGCCAGAATCAAATCCCACAGTAAATAAATTAAAAAAATACTGCTAAGGAAGATGATCCGTGGCATAAATGGTTCAGAAAGCCAGTGTAGGTCACAAAGAAGGATAACTTGCACTGTCTATGGAGTGAGCGAAAACAGTGAAATGTTAGAGAGGAATGATCTTGGAGGAAGTGATAGTAAGAGCTTCATTTTCTTCAGGCAGATGTTACCTTGCATTTGTACACAGCCTGTGGAAATCAGGGCAAATTGCATGATTTTCTCCTACTTTTTGGACTCCTTTGTATCCCACATAACTCTTGCACCACTGTTTTGGCTAGACATGCAGTTGTTGTGCAATGCAATCTTGGAATTAAGAGTCTCCACACTCAGGATCATCTTAAGATAACTGGTCTACTGGGAATTCACAGGTTTTCAATTTCATCACAGCTTCCATATAAATAAGGGCTTCTATGAAAAATGCATCTGATGTACACTGCAAAGTTTTATCAACACAACAGCTCCAAGGCATTATTTTATTTCTTCAAAATGTGTAATTAGTCAACACCTCTCCTTTGATAATCTGTATACTGAGTTAAATGCTAAATTAATATAAGGGAAATCAGCAAAATACAAAGATTACTTAGGTCCATTTTATCTGCTGAATCAATAGGATATACTTAGTGCTAACGCACTAACCGAATTATGAGAACTAATGCAGCACTGTTCAATGACAAAAGTAAATAACTCTTTGAATGATCTTGACAATAGAACATGTAGTCATCTTAATTTGTATTAACTAATTACATTTAACATGGATATCTTTTTACCTATTACCTTAAGTGGAGCACCAGTTCAGTAACCTCCTTTCCTGTTCTTATTTTAGCAGTGAAGTAGATCAAAGCAATGAGTATCAAGAATTAGAGGGATGATACTATGTAAAATTCCCCATCCCTGGCCAGTGTTCAAGGCCAGATTGGAAGGGGCTTTGAGCAACCTGGTATAGTGGAAGGTTCTCTGGCCATGGCAGGGGGCTTGGGACTGTATGACATTTGAAAAAGTTTCTTCCAACCCAAACTATTCCGTGAGCCTACAAAAATTTTACATCAGTGGAGTTTTTTAAAAAAATTCTCTTTCTCTAGGGGTCATAAAAATTTGTGTCATGTTTCCATTTGACTTCAGTGAGTTCTGGATCAAGTCCTTGAAATTGAAAGTATAGCATAAAGATAAATAATCCTTCAGTGATTCCATCTAAATTGTTCCTTATTTTGCAACGAGTGGTATTTTGAAGGGCTAGTTTCCTGTGTAACTTGGACTATTTCCATGCAGTAGCAACTCATAGTAGTGGCCACTGCGTAGTTAGGATTGCCTGATTGTTTCCATCTTAAAGGACTGTTTCCAGTTGCTTGTTTTCTCTTCACATCTTCTACTTCACAGTTGAGATTTGAGAAGTTTATTCTCAGAAAGGGAACATATTTCTATATTTTATGTTAAAAAAACCCTCCTTTGAATTGCTTTCAAATACATGAGGAATATTGGGAAGAGAAGGAAGGAAGAAGAGGGAAACAATTCTTTGTTTAAATCAAAAAGAGGAAAAAGCTCTAAAAGCCTTTTAGAGTAAAGCTTCAGTGGCTCAGCAGTTCTTAGAAACAGGAGAAACCAGTACCCTGCCCCAGGCATGTTCAGTTTTCCATGGATACTGGACTGAGTTCACAGCACCTACACCCTTGTCTTTCACTGGTCAAGAAGAAGCCGAAAACATGGTGGGTCTGCATCTATGGGAAGTCTGTAGCAGATAAATTTGTGTCCACTGGCAAAATCAAGATGTTGCATTTATTATTTGGTTTTTCTCCTTCCTTAGGATTACAAGAAGTGCTTAATAATGATGTCTGGTGCTACTGTGCAGAAATGTGTTTTACAAAGCACACAGCATTTTGAATACTGTTTTCAAATGCTTTTCTCTTGTGCTGTGGTTTCTGAGTGATTTCTGTTTCATTTCTCAAGAACATGGAGTTCTTGAGAAGAATAGGGCTTGAAGAAGAAAGAAATTCAGCATACTTAGTACCTATCACTGCAACATTAACATGGAAATTAGCTGTCTTTCTGTGCTGTGAGAGCAGCAAGTGGCTAAGCACTGCATATCCACAGAGGCTGCTCTAGCCTGGATTCTGTGCAGTCCCTACTGCAAATAGCTGCCTCATCTGATTGGGATCCCTCTTTCCAAGGACTGACTGCCCCATCAGTGTGACTATGTGCAATAGTTTGATACAAAAGACTTGATCTCTTAATTGAGAATATTTGGTAAGCAAAGTGAAATGAATATAAATGCAATGTAACGTTGGTGCCAATAAGGAACACTCTTCATGTGCATATGCTACTGAACAGTACATCTTACTAGTACTGATGCATGGCCAACCCTATTTTGCTACCCAGCGTTACTTCTCTTGGAAATGCAGCTGCAAGTTTTGGGAAGTCACACTGCATCTATAGTGACCCATGGGGTGAGGAGTCTCCCTGTAGACTTGTAGTTGATCATGTTGGCAAAAGCCAACATGCTACATCCAAAAAATTTCTGTTTCTCATGTTCCTCAGTTCTGGCTGGCTTCTCTTCTGCCTGTTGTACAGTGCTGGAGTTTGTTCACAAGAGATTCTTTTCTGGTCAGTTGCTTCCAAAAAATAAATGTATCCATATTTTTTCTATGTGTCACCACTGAATGTGCTCATAACCGTGAAGAATTCAGACATCCTCTGACAGTTGTGTATAGTGAGAACAATAAACATGACTATGACTTTTTTTAATTGCTAGTAGTAAAATTTTGTCCATTTCACAAACTTCCTGACTTGTAAATTGCAGAAAAAAATACTCAATTGTGATAACATAGTAGACAGCTATTTATATGTTTCTCCTCTTCTCCATTATTCTTTATTTGCTCTGGCCAGCTATGGCATGAAACCACATAAAAAAGGAGGAGGGAGATAGTCCCTTTGGCAATGGAAGAGACAGAAGAAGGCATGAAGTGATCAGAGCGTGTAAAAGTATCAGAAGTCAGAAAGTTTGCCCTGCTTATTTTTCTTCTCTCTCATTTTGTCAAAGAGCTGTAAGTACAAGAACCTTAGTGGTCATCTTTAATTGAGTTCACCATTAAAATGACTGGTATGTGACAACTGGGAAGATTTATGAGGTTTATGAAATTTAAGGTGCAATTCCTTTCAAAGATAAGGATAGGTCAAATTTGTAACATCCCTCACTTTAATCTGTATGGGCCTAGGAAACAGACAATAAAGGTTCTAAATCCAGCCCTCTAACAGACCTCCAACATGATGGTGATCAAGTCACTCATCCTCTTCAGGCAACATCCTGACTTCACTGAGTCACTGCAGCCAGAATTTCACTTCTTGTATTTCACATGGAGAGAAGCAGTGATTGAATGCACTTCTCACCTGATGAGAAACACTGCAAACTGGCCAGAAAATTAAAATGTATTATGGAACTGCAAAACTGTGTTGGCTAAAAATAAACAAGAATATTTAGAGAGGAAAATCTGATAAGATTCTTCTGTGTTCCTCACAGTTACTCTTCCTGTTTGGAGTCTGCTATGCATGTAAATTCTTCACCATTATGTGCCCGATTCCAATAGGATACACTGCTGAAAACTGTAGTCCTATTATTTATTTTAATTCACTGACCTCCACAACAGAAGAGATAAGCAACTCATACACTCTCTGGTTTTAATCATCTTGGGAATCAATTTGTTATGTAGAATCATCTATCCATTCACTCTACAGCAGTTTCTTTGAAAAAGAATTTTTACCATTTGCAGAGAGCAGGATCCAGCTCATTTAGCAATAGCTCATTTCCTTCTGCTCCATGTTATACATGGAAAGGCTCAAAGGAGAAATGCTGTCAGCAGTTGTGGGTGCCTACTTCTCTTGTGAGAGACTCTGAGGGTCCATAGCAGAAAATAAAAGTTGGTACTTAGGAATTTGATTCCTGACAGCCAACAAGTTAAAAATCATATAAACAAACCAGCAGGAAATAAAGACTCCTGCTTATTCCTATTTTCACTTGAGTTCTTTGTAACTGTAGTATTTTACAGTTGACACTAGGAAATGTCTTTCAGACCATTTCTTCAATTTATCAGATTAAATTTTAATTTTAATGATGCCCTCCAAATCATTCACAAGACAGCATGAGATGTTCCGCTATGATTAAGACATTAATTTCTGGTTTATTCAAGACATTAAACTTAACATTAGTACATTACACGTAGTATCTCTAATTGAGCCTTGCACTTAACTAAGAAGAACAAGTTTTGGCTAGCAAAGAGGATTGCCTGAAGGATGAGCCTGAAGGAGTGTTTCTCCACACCGCAGTTGCTGCAAATGTCAATTTTTTGCTCACAAAGAGTTTATGGTTAAAATCTTGTGTTATTGTTTGTTGTTTGGGATTTTTTCCTCAGAGTCTTGTATTCAGACCAGAGACTAGACTGTTTGACTGGTTCTGACACTGACCTAACTGGCTAATTTTTTTGAGATATTCATTAGGGACTTGGAAGATTTCCTCCCCACTTTGCACTTTTGGCTTCAAATGTACAACTCTGTCCAAAATTATTTTTATACTCACTGAATATGACATATTAACATCAGTTAACTGCCCAGCCCAATGATGTCTAGAGAGATTTTTTAGTTGCATTCATCTTCTATGCACAGAATCAAGGGTAAATTCCAAAACACCTCAACTTCCCCTATGAACAAATAAGATAGCTATCCCCTACCCATCTGAACTCTTGAGAGGCAGGGCTTGCCCACACCTTGTTGCATTCCAGTGGCACACCTACACCAGTTTCACTAAGCCCTCACTATGAATCACAGGCACAATTGGCACCTCTCGTCCTACAAGAGAAGCAGTATAGCCCAACCCGAGCACTTACCCACTCTCTAATTGTCCATTTCAATAGTTGTGTGATTTGTCACTGGAACTTGGCATAATATCCAGAGTGCATCATCTGACATCAGTTATTTTTCCACATTGGCAGCCAAATGGATACTCGTGCATATTGAGAGAGAGGAAAGGAGGGAGGGAGTCATGCTTCAAAGAGTTAACTTAAAGCAGCTTCTTTGCTGAAGTTTTCTGTGTTATCAATCTTCCTTTAGTTTTCTAAGTAGCCTTTTAATCTCTCCATTTCTACTCAAAGATCAAAGTCTTCCTATTTCTTAAACAGCTAACCTTACATTATGGTTAATCCATGAAGCGCCAGGTTTTGTAAGAGAGCCATATGTGGAACCATCTGCAGGTCTTGGGCAGATACCCAAAATTACGACATCTCTGAGGAAGGCTGAGCTGACTTTGTGGTTGAACTGACTTCGGGGAAGCTAGGAAAGGTGTCGGGGCAAGCAGGAAAATTTAGCCACTTGTTAAAATGAGCTTGAACAGGGTTTCGTGTGGCATGTCAGGATGTTTAAATCGTGGCAAGATGACTATATAGGAGGAAGTATTTTTTAAGGTTAGCACAGAAACATCTCTCCCCAAAGTTGTTTGCTTACAGAAGAAAAGTTGCTACAGCAAAGAGCAGAGATCCCAGGTTGGGGGAGAGTAAATTCACAAATCTGACTTATTTCAAAAAGCATGAAAACTGTACATTTTCTGCACTTGAACTGTTCATACTCATTGTATGAGTAATCTTTGCACAGATGTTTCAGAAATACTTTTAAGACTGGATAGGATATGAGTGCAAAAGAATAAAGCTTTTTGTTTGTTTGCTGGCCAGAAAAAGGAAAAGCTAAATTTGTCTGTTGATGATTTAACCCAGTCAAATACTGGGTTAAATAATATTTAAAGTGTATTCAATGTTCCTAGTGAAAAGTGTTAGTCCCAAACACACCATACATTAACAATTAATACCAAGACTAATACAGGAAACCCTTTAGCATGTGGATAACAAACTATTAAGTCACTGCTGTATCAGATCTAATCTAGAATCTCTCTGCATCATTAAGGCACTGCACAGAGATTTCAGTTGCTCTTGTTTGGTCTTACGCAGGTTTTTACCTAAATGATACAGTAAATGGACAGGGCACCTGGAGAAAAGCTGGCAGCGGAGCTGGCTGCAGCTCCTAGAGATTGTAGAAAACTTCACCTGCCAGTGCTGCTGCTGTGTACAGTTCAGAAGTGTCATGATTCGACAGCAAAGGTCTGAGCTATTAGGTTTAACATTTTGTTAATAGCATTTTCAATGCATTGGGCTTTTTCTGGAATTCACCAGAGTTAAGCCAGCAATATGGTCTTGGTGCATTGCATGCTTTCTCATAGTAGTTTGAGGGAAAACAACCTGAACCTAGAAACCAAGAAAATAAAACTTTACTCCTACATGTTCTTTCAGGGTATGTTCCAGATCTAATGAACTTGGTGGAAAGACTTTGACTTTCATGAAGAGGTTTAATTCAAATTTTTAAAACATTTTTGTAACAGCAACAGATCAATTAAAAAAATACGAAAAACAAAGCTCTTGATGGATTTGAGCACAGGGAACCACTGTAAGATCCTTTATCATCTCCCTACATGTTTATTCATAAAGTATGTCACAGTGGGAACGTGTCAGGTGACCTCCAAATTTAAGCTGGTTAGAGATCCTTCAGGGTCTTCCTGGTTATTATCTGTACAGTCTCATGAAAACAGATGATGTAGTATCAATAGTAATGGAATTATCAGTTAATAGATTACTATTGAATTGTCAGGACAGCAGGTTATATTCTTCTCAAGAGATAACTTAAACTGTATTATGCAAGAATTTTTCCAATGAAAATTAAAAACATGTTATCTGTATTCCCAAACTGAAAGCGAAGAGTTCTACAAATGCAGCAGCTATTATAGTACACTCAAGACATACAGAGATTGGACAAAACAGTGCACGAGGCATAGATGATCAATACAATAGCCTAAGTAATTATAAGAAGCTGGCTTCCCCATCATTTCTTTTAAATGTACAATCAGAAGCATATTTTTCCTGGCTTGTCTCCCTCTTCTCTTTCTCCATCTTTTTCTCTTCTGTTTTATCACTGAGAAAAGGTGCTGAAAAGAGAATCGAAGGAGAAGAGTACTGGAAATTGTTATTTTAGTGAAAAAACAGGTTAAAAAAATTGCAGCATTTTCAGAGCATCAATTTCCAGGAATCAGTGTTCTAGGCATAGGTGTGCCGCTGGGCAGGCTTTGCAGCCAAATAATTCTGACACCCTTGGAGAAGCAGCATTATTTAAGTCACTAAGAGAAAGGATACCTTGATACATGTTCTTCTACACATCTCATTTGGTTAATAAAGATCCTATGTCTTATAGCCAACAGACAGGATAAAAAAAAAAAAAAAAAAAAAAAAAAACTAGTTAAAAGAAACATTCCCATAACATTAAGAATCTGTTGCCTTCCTCGTGGAACATCATAACTGGTGAAGCAGTTAAGTTTGAAACACTTTAAAATACTTTTGGTCAAATGCATTTGTGCTAAATGACTTTACTCTGACAAAGATCTATTCCTACTCGTAAAGATAGTACTCATCTGTACTTCATTTTCTAACAGGCTTTTTCAAGAAATGCTTCATACTGCAGAGCACAAGATGATGAATATCGCTTAGAAGTTACGACTCCCTTGCAGAGGGTTGACTTGTTCATGGGCCAGTTCAACAGTGTCCTCTTAACTTCAATATCTGTCTTCACCAAAGGAAACCTTACTGTTGCTAATCTGGGAACTTCAGAGGGCCGCTTCATGCAGGTAAATATGCTACACCTTCACAACAGAAATACATACTAGAGTTCAGCAGGATGGTGATAAGTGAGGAGCAGTATTAGCCCAGTTTAACAGGGCATTACAAAATTGAAATTGCTGAGTAAAATAAAGCTTCTGGAATATAAACAAAGTGCCTAATAGAACATTCATTTTAAGTATTTATATGTACTTTCTGGCTTGGAACATGGTTTTGGAGCAAATTCTACCGTGATCTCCACTTAGTCCAGCTGGTTCAGTTCACAAAGCCATTTTGGTTCATATAAACCAGATCTCTTTCAAAAGAAACTAAACTGAAAGCTCTGTCTCGGATACGCATCAAATACACTACAACCCTAGCTGGGGCAGAAGGGTCCAGGACAGTGCCTGATTCTTCAAACAGCTTCAGATATACACTTCAGGTGGTCATTTAGTCTAGAGGATCAAATTAGGTCTAGTTCAGTGTAAAATGCCAAGACAGCTTATAATGTAGAAGCAGGACCTCAGCATTACTTGTTTCTATGTACTGATCCACTCCTCTGGCACCAAATTACTTGCTAATGTACCCATAGTCTGTGACTCAGATCTGTAGAATTGAGATTTGTTCCTCTTCTACCTACTTTCAAGTTTCTCTAAGTGTATCTTAGATTTTCAGGCTCTTGCTCATTCCTGTAAGTAGGGTTACCTACTGTCCCCAGTGTATGCACCCTTTCTGGGCAAAGGGAATCCCACACCTTCATTTCTATCGCCTGTACAGACAGGGCACAAAACCTGCCCCATAATGCAGAATCCATAATGCTCCTGCAGGGAAGGAGGTCAAGTGATTTACCGCAAAGGAAAGACGAAGAACTGGAGAAAATCATGTTTTTCTTTTCCCCTAAAAGATAAGAATTTAATAAAATGTTTAATGTAGCCTGCCAGTTTTACCTGAACTTCCCATGATGACCACCATAACGTTAGCTGCAGGTCTTCAGTACAGGAAAGTCAAATGCTAAGATCTACACTCTGAACACAGGACCAGCCTGTGCTCTGTTCTTAAATATAGATAACTGGCTCACACAGCAAACACGAGCAATTTGTTTAACCTTTCCAAAGCCACTTCCTTATCTACAAAATACAGTTAATAACAACTACTGTCTTACAGCTTTTCTTCTGGGCTGTCACAAAGCTTTTAGGGAGGTTTGGTGAAGAGCGCAAGGCAGCATTATGCATCATTATTTTTATCTGTAGCATTCTCTAAATTATTCATTCAAGTTCTGCACCACACACTTCATTCAGACATTGGCCTAACTCAAGGAACAATTAAAACATTTCCAGAATACATTTCCCATTCCAGGTTCAGTTACAGATCAAAAGAAAGGCTATTGTGTAAACTGCACACTGCCATTAGCAGAAATATTCTCATCATTGAAATAGATTGGCTTGAGCTACAGGGGGAAGTCAGCATTGGGCTAATATTGTAAAAATTAGGAGCTCTTTCTTTGAGGGTTTGATGAAGCCAGCAGAATAAGCATAGTGACTACCTTTGATGAGGCTCCTTCCAAATAAAAAAGGTTAGTATTTGTTTTGCCTTTAAATGATCTTGGAAAGGATGCAGGTCTGTAGCACACGGCAGACACAGCTTTTTTCAGAACTTAATGTTCACTTACATTAAATTTTTTTTTTTTCACTAATAGTTATCTAGGAAATGCTTTCAAACATGTTCATTAACAAATGCCCAACTAAAGCAGATTTGCGGTGTTTCTATGGAAATATAGCTATTAACTGCAATGAGATGAAGATCATTAAAAATTGAGCTATTAAACAACCATTACTGAAATATAATGGGTTAAAAAAGTCAGGATAATCTAACAGTGACTTCATTTATCAAAAAGATATCCCCAAACACTTCCCCACATTTTCATCAAAGAAATGTAATGATGTTCTTTTTTGTTTCATTCACAAATCTGCTGGAACCTATTGCAAAGAAGCCTCAGGTTTTCCCTTTTTACTCACCTTACTTTTGCACAGTCATTTGCACTCATATTTTCAGCTGTTTATACATGCAAATAATAAATTTTCCAGTGCAGTCTCCTTGTAACTTGTACCTCTTCAGAGTTAACTATATCCCTTCAGGTAGGTATGCTTTCAGAGAACACTAGTTGCAAAATTCTATCAGGGAACCTGGTTTAATACTGGTTATACTGTATTAACATCTTGCAAGCAATTTTTCATGCCAACTGTTTAAAAGCAAAAGATAAAAGTATTCATATATAGGTTTCTAAAATTAGAAAATAAGCTCAGCCCTTCCAGTGAATTCAGTTTATCTTCTATCCTCTTTGAAATACCAAACCTCACCATATTTAGACAATTTAGCTTGTTACATCAATTTCAGCATTAGCAGTCATTAATGAGATTAAAAGAAATAATAGTACAGTAGCTCTGTCTCTGACAACTGCACCCTGAAGTGCCCAAATATGAAGCAGCTTGGTGAAAGTAATGAACATTTAATCCACATTTTTGCTGTATTAATTTAGGGTTTCCTTTAATTGTTATGAAACATTTTGTGGGAGGAAAAAAAAAAAAAAAAAGATGTTTAAAACATAGTGGTCATCACCAAAATTCAATTGAAGCTCTGAGCCTGTGCTGTAGCAGCCAGTGGATGCAGCAGCAAGCTACTGATACTGAACATGAAGAAATCTATTTGAAAATGTTTGTCATGTTCTTGCTTATGCATGATTAGCAGCCAGCCACTTGATTCTCCTTGTCTTTCTGTCCCTTTTCTTGCCTTCTTTCCATCTCCTTTTGCATTTCTTCTCTCATCATTTTCTGTCTTTCTGCTGCCCCCTAATTTGTCTCTATTTTCGTCTCCATCCATTTTTCTCTCTTTACCATATGACTGTAGCACAGCATTGCTGCAAAAGTCAACAGAAGGTTTAGCAGGTAGTTTCTGAGAAGAAAGGTTTTCTTTCTGTAGATGATAGCTACCTGATTCTGGAATTTTGAAGTATTTAAGGACATATTACAGTTAATAGTTCCTATCTTTACAAGTGATTCCACTGAAACTTAGGGCATTACCCATCAAAACTGTTCTAAAGGTGCAACTCAGACTATAGCCTATATTCCACTTATTTTAAAGAAGTAATCTGAGGAGCCATTAATATTCAGAAAGCAAAAGCAGATATGTTTTTAGTCACCTGTTGTTTTCTGCTTGTGCTTTTAGTTCAATTGAATAGAATTATTCACTTAAACAGCTCTGGAAAGCACTAACTGGAAAGGAAATACAGCCTCCTTCATTAAATGTTTGGTTTTTTCAGCCCTAATCTAAAACTAAAATAAAATCAATGTGGATGGTCCAAATACAGAAGATTCATGAGTTCTTTTAAGGAGGATAATTGGGGCCAGGAGGTGAATTCCAAAGCTCTCCTGGAGAGTAATTGCAGCCCATTGACATACTGAGCATATTTTGGCTCCATTAGAAATGCTGAATCTGTATTTGGCCATGAATAGATTGGAGTTTGTAGTTTACCAAATATTGTGGAGTTTCTGTTACAAAACAGAGCGGTAATAATTTTTCTAAGACAGCTGACATGCATGAGACAGAAAAGAAAAATGGTTTTACTTCCTTCCTAAGCTGAAGCCTGGCAGCAAACTTCTCCCCCCCCCCCCCTTCTTTTTTTTTCTGTTGAGAAGTTGCAGCTGTTTCAGCCTTTCTTATTGTGCTTGTTTTCAGAGTGTGACTGGGAATACAGACTGAAAGTACAGCTGTTGGGTGCAAAGTGAATCAGGTATTTCACAGTGGTTATTTGATTAGAAAACAGCACCCAGTCACACTGTTAGAGTTGACGAATCAGATTTTCAGCTGATGTAGAGCAGCCTTGCTCTGCTCAAGCCAAAGAAGCTATGCTAAGAATACAACTCACAACTGGAAAAGACACTTTCAATACCAGGCAGAATTTGGTGAAATCATGGTTTGTAAAATAAAAACACCCATGATACATTGAGATAAAACATCTTCTGGTTTTACTCAATACCAGTGTGATTTTTTTTTCCCCCTGCCTGGAGCTTGGTGTTATTCCAGAGAGTGACTTTTGAGTTATGAAGAAAAGAGCAAAGTTCTTCAGGAAGGGGAAATCTTTCTGATAGCTCTGGGGAGAGTGGGATATGGGAAAGCTTTGCAGGATTTATTCTGAAAAGCTCACGTTTGGTCTGGCCTTAATGAGCAAGAGATCGATGCCCTTCACATGTGCAGGGGCTGGTTTTCAGCATAACACTGTGCCCGGAAGCAGAACACTACATGTGCTCCCTACACGTGGAGGTAAAGCCCAAGCAAATGCACTGCTTGTTGGCACAAGCAGAGCGCCTTCTCTGGCCCTCTCATGAGGAAAAGAGTGATAGAGATCTTTTCACTGAGTTTTACAACTACTGTGTTCAACTGCTGTCTTCAGATGCAATTCTGACAGCAGGGCCATCTCATCCTTCTGACTATACCAGTGAAACACAGTGCACAGTGGGGCAGCACTAGGCTGCATGTGGAGTGAGGAGTTTCCCCCATGTGCCCTCTCATCTTCATGGGGCAGTAGGACATCCAGCAGCTGCTTCTGGAGGTAAGGAAAGGGTTTTCCCGTGGGCATACGTACTCCATGAGATGCCGTCAGCCACATTCTCGCGGCAGTCGTGTCCAATCTAGCTGGACATGGGCCAGCTCTGGCTGAGAAGCCAAGTGTTAGCAAAACATGGTAATGCACTGTCATGTCTGAACAGATTCTGGACTGAAAATGGCTTAGGGCATGAGAACCAAAGCATGATGGCACAGACAGGCCTTGCTGGAGTAGAGCATGTCACGCAACAGGCTGCTCGCCCTCCTCAGGGCCTCTCTGCACTTGTTAGACATGAAACAACAGAGAATAATAGGCCTTATTCTAGGGACCAATTATATTCTTTTTTTTTTTTTTTTTTTTTTTTAAAGCCAGATTTTTAGCTGAGAAAGGATGTATGGGGTTAGAATAAAGGTTCACAGAGCAGAGTTATTCCTGTCTCTGTCAGGAGCTGAGTAAAGGAGAGGTATGAGGCAAGTAAAAGCACACAGTGATTCTTCTCCCAGTACTCTCCTGCTTCTGGCACACAGTGGCCCAAAGGTTTCTTGAGCTGGAAATTGCAGCCATATCTGCATTTGATAATTCTTTATGGACTTCTTTTCCATCCATTTTGCTTATTGTTTTTTGAAATTATTGTTTAGCCCTCTGTGGTTGGCTTTGACGATGTCTTCCATAGTTTCATTCTGCTTTGAATGACGAAGAGCTTCCTTTGCGGTTTCCTTAATCTGCTGCCTTATCATTTCATTTGGTGCCTCTGATTGTGTCTGATGAGGAATGGGACAGGGCTCTCACAGATCAATGATTTGGGAAGTTTTCACACACTGAGCTTCAACTTGTTGGCTTCACATCGAAGTAGACAGAACAATTGATACTCACACTCATTTCCTAGGAGCACTTAAAAACACACCATCACCACCAACAAACTTTAACACACATTTCTCTGAAAAGAGAGAAATTAGCATGTGTCATAGATGCTTTCATAGATTACATGCCGGGGAACATAATGCATCCTACAAAAATTAGTACAGACAAAAATAATCACATCTTCTTTTTATTTGTAACTGCAGTCAAGGCTTGGAAAGCTTTGACCCAGAATTCAGCAGGAAGAGAGCCAAGACTTCAGCATTGTTCGCCTCTTGGAAACAGCAAAGTGACAAGTCCTCACCACTCCAGGAATCGAGGCTCGAAGCCATGGTTCCTATCAGCAAAATGAGTTAATACGGAGCGAAAAAGTACAGAGCTTTGCAACTTTCAGCATGGTTGATCAGATTCAGTTTATATCATAGTGTACTGGGAGCCATTTCTACCTTCAAAATGATCGAACTTCTTTTGATTTAGTCCCTGTCCCCCTAGACAAATGTAGTCATAGCAAAACTCACCAGTGCAAGTGGCAAGCAAGTGGCATGTTCAAGTGTGAAGAGGTCAAGAAATACATGAGCATGGACCTTAAACCTTACAGAGCCAGAAGGAGGAAGGAGTGGTGGGATGCCCATGGAGTCATTGCAAAGGTTGTCTTCAGTCCTCACTGCTGTCCTTCCTCTGTGGTCCAGCAATTCCCTTGGCTTTTCAATACTGGCAGTCTGACCTATTTAAGGCTAAATGCAAACTGTGCATATATGCATTTATATGAATGTGAATAATTGCAATTCTTCCCACTTTGTCATTTTTAAACAAACAGAAAATTGTCAGACTCTTGATAAGTAACATTTTCATATGTATAGCTCAACTTTTAAAAGTTTTATAATATATTCTTTCTGTGGTAAAGAATGTATCTTGATGCTGCCAGAAAAAAAGCCCATCAAATATTGCATAATGCAAAATCCATATCGTCACATTAAAATTAACACCTGGTGCCAGATAACTGTTTTGAGAGCACACATGTTTTAATATTCAGTTTGAGTAGTAAAGCTTACACTTTTCAGAGGAGATCCATGGATTAGAATGATATACTGCATTTAGAGAGCTACATATGTGCCCTTTGCAAGGCTACGCTGCATATCCCAGGGCATTGGAGGCATTACACAATAAAGTTAACCCTGAGCCTATCTCTTGCTGGGTAATGGCATACACCTGCCAGACATCCAGGGAAAAAAATAACAATATGATACTTAGATGGGATTGATTTTAGAAAGCCTCTCCTTTTTGCAGAAGATATTTCAACACGTAGACAATAACATTTGTAATTCAATCCTGCTGACTAGCAGAACTGAGCATCAGAATGATTTTTAGAAGAAGCTGTTGCATGCTGGTTTTTAACTCAAGTTATTGCAGTCTTAATTTGCCATATTCTGCACAGACAAGCCTGAAGTCAAGTCTTGTTGCTAACCATTAATACTAGATGGTGGCAATGAAATAATACTTAAATTAATTATTTTCATACTCCTGGAACTAAGTGATCACTGACTTCAAATATAAAGAATATTAATATATTTATTAACTAACTGTTCACTATTACCTTCATGGAAGTACTTTGAGCTATGCTGAAAGACCACATACTTGTTTAGTTTTCTCTTAGAGACACATAACTATTATGTTTGTTTTGAGAAGGATTTGGTTGAGGTTACTGGTAATGAATGTAATTCTCAGGAGAGCTATTTGTAAGAACATCAGAAGAGCCACATGGGTTTAAACAAAAGGCCCATGTAGTTCAGTGCTCTGTCTCCAGCAGTGGTGACAAGTGGATGCCCAGGGATCCAGGCAACATATGTAATTCCTTCTGCTTCAAGCCTCCAACTATTTTCCATTCTGGGGATTTCCTGAGCTATTGGGTTTTGTCTGTTTAGGGTACATGTACAGGTTTCCATGTACATATGGAGTTTCCTTTTGTATGTGTATTCCTCTTGCATTCACATCCTTCAGCAACGAGTCTCATAGGTCATCACATATTGCTAGGAAGTCTTACTCTTTTGTTTGCTTTGAACATGACTCTCACTTTTGTCTTTTGATGTTGTTTAGTACTTTTATTAGATGAGAGTAGGTAGTCAGTCTCTACCCACATATGATTCTGTATGGCTTTTTCATATTATTTCCACACTTACCCTTACTCAGTCGTTAATTACAGCCTTTTCGTCATCTTTGTTATCTTTGTTATCATCACTTTTGTCATCATCTGAACCTTTTCCCTTTTTAACATACTCCTTTTGTCGTGGGGCAGCCAGAACTGCACAGAGAATTCGTGCTTTGGGCCAGCCATGAATTTGTATGACATCAGGATGTTTCCTGATATTTTTCTAATCCTTTTCGAATAATTCCTAAGCTTTTCTTTGTTTAGGTTTTGTTGGGGGTTTTTTTTGACTGCTGCTGAGCAGTTAGATGATGTTTTCATGGAACTACCTATCATATACCACTTTAAATTCATCTTCTTCATTGTATTTTAGCTGCTGTTTTATTGCCTTGACATGCTGTCTTGTAAAGTCCTTCTGCCATCCTTCATAGTCTGTCATCATCCTTAGCACCTTGAATACCTTCAGATCATCAGAGAAGTTTGTCACTGGGTGCTCAATGACATTTCCAACTCATTTATGAATACATTGACGAATACAGTTCCTGACACAGACACCTTGCAGAACACATCTGCTGACTTCTCACTATTACAAGGCTTGACCATTTACTGCTGACACCTGTTTGTTCTCTTTTGGTCAATTTTTTAGCTGTGCAAGACCTTTCCTCTCTTCTAACTGCCTGAGTGCAGTCACATAGATATCCTTTCTCTGATGCTCTGGGAAATGCTTGGTTATTAAATTAATTATTAAAACGTGAAGAAACCCCAATACCAACCCCGAAAAAAAGGAAACAAAACCAAACAAGCAGAAAATTAAACCAGGACTTTACAGTTTTTGCAAAGAGAAACACTTCCGTAGTACTGAAGCATTTCCATGGTAGAAGTAGCCCGTGTATGATAGTGTGTCCATGGTAGATTAAAGCCACGCTGTATGCATACTAGTTCAGTTCCAAGCAATAAAGATCGGAGGTTTCTGAAGTCTTAAGTAGCCTCTTCTTCCTGCTGAAGAAGCTGTCTCCAAATTTCTTTTTTTCTTAAGGATTATGTCGGATAAGGGTAAGATAGAATTTCAAAGACTGGGATGATGGTGCAAAACCTGCAGTGTTACATAAACCAAAAAGAGTATTTTTGCATCTAGTATCCGTTATGGCAGCACTGCAGGCTGCTAGCAAACTCCTAACTTTTATTCCATAGTCCCAAATGAGTTAGGAAGTGTAATTTGAGCTCCCTGTATGTCATAAGGTCAAAGTCCTTTTACTTGATCTTTGAGCAGGTGATTTGACTATCAGCCTCAGTACAATAAAAGTCAGTCAGTGTTTAAGTACCAAATAATTTTTCCAAGATTGTAAAGATGGGATCCTAATTTTTATGTATTGCTCTGAGGTTGCAATGCAGATGTGTTTAAAGGGTTAACACTGTGGCTCAATCAGAAAGAATGCTTGGCAATAAGAGGAAGCCTGGATTAATGATAGAAAAGAATTCTTAGCATTTTATAGCAGTGGGTATTCGAGATGAGACATGGCTAATGATCAACGAAAAAGGTATTTGCAGCTGTGGTGCTACCTCTCCTCATAATGCCAACATTAATCAAGCTTTTTCATGCAGCTTTGCAGTCCATTCTATTTTTCATTGTCCTGAATATAAAAACAGAGCTCATGCCCTAATACACTGAGTCAGAGACCATACTTCTGTGTCACCAAAATGATCAGACCTTATTGATTTCGAAAAGCTATACTTTCTGTACTTTGAAACAAACCTGTAGCAGTCTTTTAAAAAGCCAGGTTCATTTTAAAGAAAAAGAAAAGCCTCTTGTAACACCAAACTATAAATACCTCTGGGATGTGAAGCAGTTATTGCCATGAATTAATTCCTCATATATTTTATTTAAGTCTTGAATTACAACGAAACATCAGCTGTAATTACAGCATCTCTAAGTCGTTTTGGAGTTCGCCATTTTGTTGAAAGACCTTGGCAGTATAAAAAGCCAGTGAAATCATGTAAGTCAATGTCCTAGCTGTTCTGATGCTGCCTTCACAGTCAAAAGAAAAGCTTCATTATAGTGAAAAATTAAACATTTGACATACAAGTTATTTCCAGAATGGCTTCAATCTCTTTAAATAATGAACCCCATTGAATCTCAGCAAATGTTGATTATCTAAAGTCCTTAAGTAAACTACACATGATTCAGCTTTTGAAACATGAACATGATCTTCCCTCATGTAAACAATCCTCTGCCTTTGTTGCCTGATGCTATCACATTTGGGCGCGCATCCTTCTGGATCACAGGCACAAGCCTATAAAATCTCACTATCAAATATCCACCCCAATCTGCAGATGCTTTATGCCTCTGCTTAACAGCCATGACTCATCCCATTAAAGTCAACAAAGTTACAGTAGTAAAGTTAAGAGTGTGTTTGCAGGAGTAGGCCCAAATTCTCAGAAGTATTTAGGTAACTCAAGATGCAGAGAGATGACTAGTCGGGGAATTTCATGCTGGTGTGACTAATCTCCCTAAGATCTCCTAAAGCTGAGAGAGAGAGAGAGAAGGCTGTTGCAAAGGAGCTTCAGGACAACTAAATTAGGCTCCTGTTTTGGAGCATCTTCCAGCTCTCCCTGTCCTTTAAGATGTGCTTTGAGCGCCCTGTCTTGGACACCTGGCTCCCACAGAAATCAGCAGGAGCCAGACCTCAAGGTGCCCAGCCACATTTTGCAACGATCTTGACTACAGCAACAGCCACCTCACCAGCTCTGGGAATCAAGCTCCATGTATTTCTGGCTCTGTAGCGCTGCTCTCAGTGATGACCTGTGCCTGCCATAGGTTTGCATTCTAATGGCCCCACCTGCATCAAGACTAGATACATTTGACACAGGGTAAACTTTACTTTTCAAACTGAAGGACCAAAGTCAAAACAAATGGAAATACCTTTGAGTTTTGAAGGCCTGGAGTTTTAAGATTCTTTTAAATAGACCTTGTAGATAAAATTCTTCTTTCCTCAATGAACTGAGCTAAGTGACCCATCTTCATTTTTTAGGGTTGATTTATAAATACCTGAAATTAAAGACTAGAAAACATTCAATGAGTCCTTCATATTTTAATAAATACAATGTGTTTTGAAGATCCTCCAACAGCCATGATTTTGCTGTGTTAAATAAAGTAGATTTTATAGGTCTTTAATCAGATCATGATGGAACATTATGCAAAATATTATGCAATGTAATGTAAAGTAATTTATGCAAGCAGAGAAGTGGTAGGAATGTGAGACCGCTGAGCAGCATGCGTTTATGTCACACACTGCCTGCTGATTTTCCCAATTTCTTTCTTTCTTAGATAGTGGTTTCCCGTTCAGAGCCCACAGCTCCACATGTCAGCTTTCAGCTTGACTCCCACCCCATCTCTCCCCAAGTTGTTGTCAAGAATTCATTAGCAGATGATGGCTATACCCTGGTAGTGACTGGGAAAAAGGTGAGTGGTTCATAATCTAACCCGTCTGTGCACTGTGGAAACTTGACTTCAGAACAGCAACTTTCAGTAAGAGCAACTATTCACACTGTGCATTATGCTCTGCATCCCCCCAGCCTTGCCATTCCCTTAGGAACATTGGAGGGGTAAGTTTCCTCCAAGATTTTTCCCTCCCAACTAAATAAACCAATAGCCTAATATTGAGAAATGTTTAAATAATGTAAGAGCTGTGATATAAACCAACAAAAGCCAGGAAATGCAAATTTTAAGGCTGAAACCCTGTCCATAATTTGAGTGCTTGCAAAGAAAAAGCACACAATGGCTTATGAAAAGAATGGTGCTCACAGTTTCCTGGCTTTTGTTGGTTTGTGCCATAGCATCGTAACTTTTGAAGGAGGGGTGTGTGTGCAAGAGTTACGTGGGCTTGTTTAAAATGGGGAGTCAGTGTTCATAGTAAGGTTTGAAAATTGCTTTGGCATGTAGCCTGCAAAGGGTTAAAAGATAAAGAGCTGTCATAAATATGCTATTGTCAGAAGTAGATATGCATTGTAGAATAGGTTTAAAACATCAGCAGATAATGTTACAGATAATCCTAAACCATAATCGTAAGCAATAATTTGACCTCTTGAGTTCTATGAGAATTTACAGAAATACATCAGCCGTTAGTAAAGGTGGTTATTAATCATTTATTAGAAACGTATTAGATATTTACAAGAGTAATCTTGAAGAAAATGTCCAAAATAAATTCAAGGAATGGACTGAGGTGCAAAGTATGATGTACTTAGATAGTAATTGCTGATTTTAGTATTTTGACTAGAAGTAATTGTTATCTATTTAGAATGACTGTTATCATGAATAGCCTGAAAAATAATACACATTTTAATTCCTATTTTAGGTATAATATTAGGGGGTTTATTATAGGTGTTAAAAAACAAGTACATGAGCAGTCATATGCTGGAAATGTGTCACGGACATTAATACAGCCTTGCCAAGGTTGAAGTACCCATCATGCCTATTTTTACAAACATTTGAACTAAAGCACACTGAGATACACTGTTTTTTCCAAGAACTAATGCAGAACTGGGAGGAGCACACTGCTATTTTCTTTTTCCATCAGCAAAAATGCTATCTTGCTGTAAACACCAGATGCTGGTAGTAACTGTATATAACAGTAAGATGCCTTTAGGGCTTCTCCCAAGCGAGTTTAAAATCATGTCAGTTAAATTACTTATAAGATCCTATAATTACTGAGCTAAAGAGAAGTCAAACCATGGCTTGCACATCTGAAATCTGAGTAGCACCGTGGCACGCTGCATAAAAAGAGACTCTTTGCCACTTAGTGTATGTATTCAAAGGATCTGTGCAACGTCTTTCCATCTACAGGTAACAAAGATCCCACTGAAGGGGCCAGACTGCCATCACTTCAGGTCCTGCAGCCAGTGCCTGCTGGCACCTCCCTTCATGGAGTGTGGCTGGTGTGACCAGCAGTGCCTCCGGTCTGCTGCCTGTGCCAGCGGCACCTGGACCCAGGAGAGCTGCTTGCCTAAGGTTTTTGAGGTAAACCGGGCGATCTTGCATGTTTATCTTTGAGGGAAGAATGAAGTCTGTGCTCTGGGGACAGTTTGTGTTTATTTCTATGCAGTTATGATAAATGAAGTGTCTACTTTCCTTGACTTCCCCTTGGACACAGTGTCCATAAAACCTTTGGCTGGATGCACATGCTCTTACTGAGTGCAGCGGGCTCAGGTGCTCATAAGAGGAGGGCCAAGAAGATGCTCAGAGGGCTGGAGCACCTCTCCTGTGAAGACAGGCAGTGAGAGCTAGAGCTGTTAAGTCTGCAGAAGAGAAGGGTCAGGGAGACCTTACAGCAGCTTCCAGTGCCTGAAGGGGCTGACATATAAGCTGGAGAGGGGCTTTTTATAAGAGCAAGTAGGGATACGACAAGGGGGAATGGCTTTAAACTGTTAAAGGGTAGCTTTACATTAGATATATGGAAGAAACTCTACTGTGAAGGTGTTGAGTCACTGAACAGGTTGCCCATAGAAGTTGTGACTGCCCTATCCCTGGCAGTGTTCAGGGCCAGGTTGGATGAGGCTTTGAGCAACCTGATCAGTTGTCTCTGCCCATGGCAGGGGTTTGGAACTAGGTGATCTTTAAGGTCCTTTCCAACCCAAACCATTCTATGATTCTGTGGTGGACAGGTCTGACTGGTCATCCTGGCTTGCCACAGGAGAGCCTTGGCCCTGTGAAGCGCTCACAGGGGGGAATCAACATGGATCTGAGGCAGCCTGGCAGGGATCTGGTGGGAAAGGACAGTGAAAAAGGAGCACTCTTCCTTTCAGACCTCTCTCAATGGGAGGAGATGGAGGCAAGCACTTCCCACCCACAGCTGCCACAGCCTGACCTGACACAGGAGCTCTCCAGCCCTGCTGCTCTTCCATCCCCATGCAGCTCCAGAGCTGGAGGAAAGCGTGGTGTAGGGAAAAGTCCCTCTGTCCTATACCTCAGCTGTGTGACAGAGCAGTAAAAGCAACACCCTGGGGGAGATGTTCCTAACTTCCCTCCCTGGCTCCTCAATCTGATGGGGGGAGCCCCCAGCAACTGAGGGGGATGAGCCTGTAGCTGCACCGCTGCCCGGGACGGGACAGTGGGAGGCCGCTGCCAGCCAGCCAAAGCCCATCAAGGGTGTGCAAGAACACAGCCGCACAGTTGAGCTGAGAGCCGCGCTGAATCCTGTTTTAGTTTAGCTATGGTTAATGCAGGATTCATCCCCGTCAGCTGTATGTGTAACCGAATCATCCCATGCGAAGTGTGACAGAGCTGTGAAGACACAGGTTTGTGGGGCACTTAACAGACCAGAAAACTGAGGGAAAGACAAGCATCAAACTTTCTGGTAGCATTTATACCCATTTGCTTTTGTTAGTGCATTCAATCTACAACGTAGTTAAAAATAGATTTCCTTTATAGCCATACAGCTTATAAACGGAAAGTTTGACATGCTAAAATCTCAGAGAGAAAGGGAGAGAAAAGGTGGGTTTTTTTAAAGAATCATGTATTTCTTCCAACCAGGCAGATGATTTTATGTACAGCAACTTTTTAAAGAGCAGGTAGGCACAACAGCTAATAATCTAGAAACAAATCTAGAAACACATGTATGGGTTGGATTTTCTGTATTCACCTTTCAGATGTAAAATTTAGGACTAACACAGGCAAAATTCAGTGAACAGTGAAGCGTCATAGAGATCAAACAAAAGAGATGGAAAGGGGAGGGGATGTGTTTGCCTTGCCTTCTGTCGCCATTTACCTTTGGGCAAAGGAGATGTAAAAAAATTGCTAATGCAGAAGGTGAATAGTTTACTTTTCCTTTATACAAGAACACATTTATTTCAAAAGGCTGTATTAGATGATCAAATAGTCCTTTCTGGCTAATTCAAAGGGCTACACTGAGAGTTAGTCCTGATACATTTTTGAAGACCTCTGCAAGCCCAAGCGACTCGCCCATTCTGCACAGCTTGTTTTGTCTGCCCAAGCGCAGAAGCACAAGCAGCATCCCTTAATGTTTTTTTCTTGACAAAACTTTCCAGCAGTGGCTGTATGTTGCTGTGCCTCCTAAAAGATTTCTAAGGCACTGAACTGCTTATTTTCTGATTTTCAGAGGTGCTGAGCACATATAGCTCTCTTTAATTTCAATTATGAGTCTGTGCACTCAGCAGTTTTAAGAACCGAGTTCCTGGAGCCTACGTGGAGGTGCCTAGATGGAGAAGTGAGTCCCCAGGGCCACCTCTGCATCCCTATGCAGTCGCTGCGAGGATGAGGACTCATCCAGGGGACCGTACCTTGGTGTGAAGCAGTGGGTGCTCCACCTCCCCATGTAGCTCAGCCCTGCCAAGTCCAGTCTACCCTTGTAATGAATATGCATCTGTGGCACTGATGGATCTTAAGGTGAACCTTGAATTACAGCATGCCCACATTTGTAGAAGTTGCTTCTAGAAGGCTTGTAAGGGAAAAAATGCAGCTGAGTACTTAAATCCCTTTGGATTGCTAGCTGTTAAGACAGATTTCATGCTCTACTGGACCATGACATTTAACATGAATACTGAAAAAAATATAAAACAGATTATTCATCATCTTCTGATCTGTCTTTAAACCCATATTTATAAAATATGAGAAACAAGCTTGTTTTGTTCCTAACAAACAGAGGATGACCTGCTTTGCATAGTATCTGAAATTCAGTCTGAGCACCTCCCTAATATTTTGCAGCTTTCAGAAGGAGAGGTTGCTTGAGATGTGTCATACGATCTCTTTAACCTGAGGGGAGCACAGATCTTCTCCAGGGTCTGGTCCTGTGGACATTAATTAGCTAAAGCCTTCAACAAAGTTTTCCCAGGTTATTGCACAGGGTTGTGCACAGTGGAAAAAAAATAATTGGATTTTTATCTCAGGAGGGATGGCAGAGAAGAAATGCAGTGTCCTCCTGTGGAGCCTTTGTCTCTCTGCCCTACTTTGAGCACTTTCCTTGGAGCCATGGGTGGTGGGGAGCAGCCCTGCACTGCAGGGCTCTGCCCAGGCATCGCTCAGCTACTGACAGCACAGCAGGGCTGGCACTAGGACACGGGCTCCCACCACACACCATGGCACTGTACCCCACTCCCATCAATTGCCTCTGCCAACAGCAAGGTCTGTTTTGTCAGCCGGGGCAAGCAGTGCTAGAGGAGAGTGGGGGACTCAAGGGAGTCTCCTCGAAGACCACTTGTTGCTGGAACAAATTGCAGGCATCTGCCTGTGGCATTCAGGTCACGCTGAAAGGTGAACAGTATGTAAGAAGAAATAAATTGGTCTCCCTTTTGATTCTTTGTTGTGGTCAAAAATCTGCCATGGTTTGTTGCTGTTTTTAAATCCAGTCAGTTTAGCTGTCTTTTGTCTCAGACGTATCGAGAACATCAGGACTTCTGCTGCCTGTTTAGATTGGAGGATTTGCTGGAAATTTCACATGTGGCCTTGTATATGTTCCTGCCTCTTAATTAAAATGAACAGGCTGATTAAACTTGAATAAATAGATACTTTCTTCCTACAATTTAGAAAGTATGTGAGTGGATATTAGCATAATGGCTGTCAACATAAACAAAAGGAAAACACAGTGCTTATTTTTTTTCCAAAAGGAAAAAGAAAAGTTAACTTTATTTGCCTAAAAGTGCAGAGAGCAGCAGGGACAAGCAGAATGGCAGGCCTTGCAGCAGGACTTGCTCCGTGTTATCAGTGGAGTTTCCTTGGTATGGGGAACTTTTGAACCCTGAATTTCATAGCATTTATAACTGATTCGGATTTTGCTTCCTTTCTATTACTTCCTATGCACACAGAAAATGCCTGTGTATACCTCAGTTCAAAGTCCAGGAGGTTCGCTATTGGTTCACTGTTCATTCCTGTAAACTCCCCAGTCTGGGGAGTCTCATTTAACTTTCAGAGATTTCACTGTACAGAACTGGAACAAAAATTAAGATATGAATAAAAACTCTGGGAGAATTTCTGCAGAACTTGCACTTAGAAAACTCTACTTAGAGGTCTTGCCTCCTAAATTTGCTGGCAGAATGTAGTAAATACTTTTACTTTCCCTCAGTTAAGGCACATGGGCTGCTATCACAAGTCTCTTTTGGCAGATAAGATCACTCAAAACCAGTTAAGCGTGTTTGGTTTTTATTCTGTATGGCTTAATGAAGCCTGATTTTAACGCCCTTATTTTGCTAACTTGTGGATTACATTCCAAACTTTTCAAATGCCACACGTCAATGCATTATTGTACGAAACATCGAGACATCCTGTACCCCCACAGAGCAATTTCAGTTTCTGCTCGGGTTTTGTTACTCCAAAAATAGATAGTGTGCTGAGATATTAGGGAAAGTGGAAAACTGGGAGCTGAAGTCAATCCAGATTTTGAAGAAAAAACCCAAAGAAATAAGGGAAAGTTAAACTTGGGAATAGCACACACTCCATGGGGTACTTACTGCTCGCTCTTGGCTGCAGTGTTGTGTGTCAGGGGGCTGTGCAAGCATCACTGCTTTTTTTATGGGTTTTGTGCAAAAGTACTATTCCTGCATAGGTTCCCTCTTCTTTCTTATTGAGAACTGATTCAAAGCTCATTAAAATGGAAGAGATTCCTGTTGGCTTCAATGCATTTTGGATCAGACTCTTTGTCTGGTTTCTAATGGGGGCAGTAAATTTCCCTATATAGAATATATGGTATAATTCTTTTGAAGTATTCTTCAGCTGCCTTTCTATCTACAATAGTTCATTTGTAAGTGTCTTGAAGTATAGCTACAAGAGAGTTGAAAAGAAATGTGCTGTCTTACTGGATTTCCAGATGAAATAATAGCCAAGTATCTCTCAAACACTTTCCTTTCAGCTTGAAAATTAAGTCGGGTCCTTTGAAAGGCACAGCTGTATTGCATTTTAGGGGAAAAATTAGCATCACTAAATCATTAAGTCGAGGACATATAGGCACTATGGCCACAAGTATAAGTTCAGTCTTTCGTTCTGTGTTGTTTGTCCAGTGGCACTGGGATGTTTGCAAAAAACCCTGAACCAATGTCTTTTTCATTTTTATTTTTTCTAATGGCAGTACTGACCAGTACTTTGACTGAGTTCTGTAATACTTCTGTGGTGTTCCTACATTTTTCCCACCATTGTTATATTTTACAGGACAATTTACAATATACAAAAAAAAAAAAAAAAGGCATTTCCTTTGTAGATTGTCTCTGTGTTTCTGAGGGGTAGTTTATTTTTACCTCAGAATTAGAGGTGACCAAATGTAAAAGATTCAAGGAAAGAACAGCAAAAGTCACGTTAACTTTGTCGCAACCAATGCAATATCGGATTATGGTGTCTTTGAAGCTACTTCACTCTGAACCTGACTTTTATCAAGCTGACAAAAAATGGTCATTTTCGGGCTCTTTTGTGTTCAGCATTCAGCTTCTACAAAATAAGTACATTGTATGTTTAACATGCCAGAAATAAGATGTGAAAGACAAGAACGGTAGGATTTAAAAGACTATTACAATGCACAGCTTGTCCAGTGCCCCTAAACACTATCCTTCAAAGCTTTCTAGTATAGGTTTTGTTATTTATTGCTACTGTCAGGGAAAGCTCATAATGTGACAAATGGAAGGTGAAGAACAATTAAGATGAATGGTAGGACATAGTCTACCAGAAGAAATGCTTTTCTAAAATTATTCCTTTGCACATTCTTTAACTTCATTTGAAGTTCAAGAAAACCTGATTTCACTAACACAATATTTTTTTAACAGATTCTCCCGAGCAGCGCACCCTTGGAAGGAGGGACAAAACTGACACTGTGTGGATGGGACTTTGGATTCAGCAAAACCAATAGATTTGAATTAAAAAATACGGTAGTCCATATCGGAGGACAAATTTGTGTCCTGGAAGCAAAATCTAGTAACAAAAACAAGTAAGAAACCTCAAATGAGAATTTCTTTTTATACAGATGTTCTTTATGTGGTATGGATTTTCAGCATATATTTTCAATATAAATATTCCGTCTGTAAGTGTTATCTCTGATCCTGAGATTTCAAACAGGAAACAATCCCTTGGTTTGATAAGCTCCCCAAGAAAAAAAAGGGCTTGAAATGGAGATCAAATAAATCTAGTTAATGCTGATAGCTCCTGCAGCAGCTTTTTCTGGTTTGTCTGCAAAATGCTGTTCAACATCTGTGAGAGCTGGCAAGAATGAAGCTATTCAAAGGTTTGAAAAGGTTCCTTTGGCCAGGATCCCACTGGGCTCAGTTATGTCACCTCCGTCTTCCTGATCTGTGAAGCTGCTGGAGAGAAATATGAGAAGATGCAGGTATTTCATCATCCAGAGGCTTGTGACCCTCAGCTGCACCACTCCTCGTCCTTCTCAGAAAGAAAGAAAGAAAGAAGTATTTGAGATAGTGGGGTAATGGCTTAAATTTAAGACAGAGGTTATTCTGGTTGTGAGAGTCAGTGAACATCCTCTCCGAGTTCGAAGTTCTGATTGTCTACTGCCAAAGCAGTGTGCAAATCATGGCACAGCTTCTCAATTTTCAGATATGTAGCAGCAAAAAGATCACACTGCAGAAGTACTGAGCACTCTCCCATCTGCTATTCTGAAGTCTTAATGCAAACAAAATTATTTAAGCAGACTAGCTTGTGTGTTCAGTTCTGGGCCCCTCACTGTAAGAGAGACACTGAGGTGCTGGAGTGTGTCCAGAGAAGGGTAAGAAAGCTGGTGAAGGGTCTGGGGAGTATATCTTACGAGGAACCGCTGAGGGAACTGAGGTTGTTCAACCTGGAGAAGAGAAGGCTTAGGCGGGACCTTATCTCTCCCTACAACTGAAAGGAGGTTGTAGTGAGGTGAGGGTCAATCTCTTCTCTCAAGTAACAAGTGATAGGACAAGAGGTAATGGCCTCAAGCTGGACCAGGAAAGGTTTAGATTGGATACTAGAAAAAAATTCTCCACAGAGAAGGTGATCAGGCATCAGAGCTGCCCAGGGAAGTGGTGGAATCACCATCCCTGGAAGTGTTCACGCACCATGTAGATGAGGTCTTTAGGAACATGGTTTAGTGGTTGCCTTGGCAGTGCTGGGGCAATGGTTGGACTTAATGATCTTAAGTCTTTTCAAACTTAGTTGATTCTATAATTCTATATATGAGACTTTGTAGATGTAGTACATTGACACATGCTGTCACAAAAGCTCATTTGATTTTTGATAATATTTCATTTTATACAAAAAACTTGTGTATATGATGCATCTTTTTCTAATTCTGTTGTCTGCCAAAATTTGGCACGTAAGGAAAATTCCAAAAACCAACTCAGCCATTGAATGGGAGGTATTTGTTTTCTCTAGCGTGCCTTTTTTTATCCAAAATGCATTTGATACACTAAAATTATTTTCTCTGGCCAAGTATAAACACCACAATGTTTGTATTTAGCATTAAAAAAGACGACCACAGTTCTTTTAGCTGTTATTTCTGAAATGTTCCTGACACACACAGATAGATGATTTGTTTGGTATGGATCCTCCATTGTTATGAGTTTGAAGTGGTTCTATTTTAATACAGAAAATCAAGCCAGAAAAAAAAGATGTAATCCAGTCTTTTTCCTTGTTTCCCAAAGGTTGGAATGCACAGTTCCCACTGCAAAAAATCCAAGTTTTAATATATCCAGTAGTGTTTCTGTTGGACATGGCAAAACACTATTCAATACATTTTCGTATGTGGTAAGCA
The DNA here is from genome assembly GCA_024733675.1 of Psilopsiagon aymara. Lineage (NCBI taxonomy): Eukaryota > Metazoa > Chordata > Aves > Psittaciformes > Psittacidae > Psilopsiagon > Psilopsiagon aymara. The sequence continues at coordinate 18,069 of JANRGW010002450.1, read as the reverse complement.
CTATGATTCAAACTTTGTTGTCAAAATTAGCTTCAATATTAACTGGAAGGAGATTCCTCATGAGTCCAATCCAGTATGGTAATTCTATATTCCTGTTGGCCTTATTATTACTTCATGGAAACTCTAGTAAATGTTTTAAGAGTCTTGCTCTTCACATGTTGAAAATAATTTGACACTGTTCTTATTTTTACCCCACCCAGAATCCTGTAATAACAAGTATCTCTCCCGCCTATGGCCCCAAATCTGGAGGAACATTGCTTACTATATCTGGAAAATACCTAAACAGTGGGAAAAACAGAAGGATTTTTGTTGGTGAGAAGCTGTGCACCTTACAAAGGTAATGTACTTACTAAAAAGTGGTGTCTGTAATATTGGAATGGCTTGATTAAAGTGTACTGGAGTAAAAAAATGCAAGCATTCATTACTCTCCTCCCCTTGTGTTTCATAATGGACAAATGAGACTGCAATACCTTCAGTTCTGGATTGCATCCCGAACTTAGGATGTCTGAAAAGTTTCTAGAAGGGGCAACTGTTCCCTGGAAGACTTGTTTATTCTGTGAAGCCTTCATTAATCTCATCAAAAGATCGCTTAGAGAAGTAGCAAATCAGCTTCCAATGGACCAGAAGCTGCTCATTTCCCATCATTTTTGTCATCCCAATTTCCATACACTCAGCTCCCTCTTTGTGTTAGCAAGAGCTCCTGTTCATGCAGCAGCTCTCAGTGAGCATCTGGTGGGTGTAGGTTACCATTTCCTACTGTTTTTTTCTGGGGAAACCTGACCAGTGTGAGAATGGCTCTCGTGCAGATGAGCAGCTATTTCTGCACTACTATCAGTGAACAGCCTCCAAACCAGCATCAGTTTGGGACTTTTCCTGGTATATCTAAAATTGCTTTGAGGATCAAGCCAGAATTTCTTGTGGCTGTGTACTGGATCCTGTAGAAGCTCAGTCAAGAAACTTTGACTTGTCCTATGTGGAAATGCCTTCAATCCCATCTGAACAGAAATGTTAAATACTAAGTACATACTCTGCTATGGGCAGAGAAACATTCTGAATTTGGTAGCCATTCTACCATGAAGAAAATCCTGCTTCGTCCTGTTTTTAGGTACAGCAGGGTGGCTCCAGAATTGTCACCTCTGTGGCCAAGGGCAGAATCCGGCTCACTGTGTTCAAGGAAAAGGATGTCCAGCAATTCCTCTAAATTTTGAGTCTCTTCTAATGATTATGGAAAGTCGTAGTGGTGAAGCATCACACTTGCAGAGAAAGTGGGCAAGCAGTAGCCTATTAGTTAACATCAGACTCAAAGGAAAGATAGATTTTATTCTTCGCTGCTAGATGATTTATTGTATGCTCTTGATCAAATCAGCTAAGACTGACTAAATCAAGAAGGGGATTTTGGTATTCGAGTCTGATATTTAATCACTAACAAGATCTGTCTTCAGCACTTCTGTTCAATGGCTACTTAATAGTTTCGGGTGGCATTTATTGATGTCATCATTTCAGCTGGTCAACTAATGGATAAATATATAAACCTTTAGGGAATGATTCGTCTGATCCATTTAAGAAATCTGCTGTGGGGGTGAGATGACAGGCAGCTCAGAGGCAGGCACCTGATTTGGTCAGGTGGACCTCTAGGTATTGAACCGTAGCTGGGGCATCTCCAGTTAGCATTCCCAGCACCCCTCTTTCTCACCGGCCTTGGAGACCTCTAGACAGGGATTAGCCAGTTTCTCAGGGCAGGTGTTTATAATCATAGAACAGTTTGGGTTGGAAAGGACCTCAGGATCATCTAGTTCCAACCCCCTTGCCATGGGCAGGAACACCTCCCACTAAACCATGCCACCCAAGGCTCCGTCCAACCCAGCCTTGAACACCACCAGGGATGGAGCATTCACAACTTCCCTGGGCAACCCATTCCAGTGCCTCACCACCCTTACAGTAAAGAACTTCTTCCTTATATTCAGTCCAAAAATTTCTCTACCTAAACTGGCAGCTTTCCACAGTTCTGAGGGCAGCAAGATCAAGGGTTTATTTTCCCCTTTAAAAGACGGTAAAAAGCTTCCAGATACCTATGAACAAGCCATAGAACCCTTCAGCACATGGTAAACCCCACCTTCCTGGAAAGCTTCAGAAGTGCCAGAAAATGCCCCTTTTTCTAATTTGGGGGCAATCTCTCACATCCCTGGAGAATGGCCCCACTTAGAGGCCTCCTGGGGGGGCCCAAATCACTGAAATCAGGTGATAGAGTTATATTTGCTTCTTCAGTCAGTTGTTATTCTTGCTTCTCATATACTCTGCTCCCTGCAGCCGCACTTCATGTGCCTCAAGATCCTTCACCCCTCTGCTGCCCACTCACCCACTGAACTCAGTGTAGGAGGAGGACTTCCAGGGCTAAGCATGAGAGAGCTGGGGAAAGGCGAATATCCCAGAGGCCCTGCTGCTGTGCTGAGTTCAGCCAGCTCTTCCTGCATTTTCACCTTCTCCTCCCTGCTCCTTGCCCTCTGCCTACCCCTCGGCAGCGCCTCCAGTCAGAGGTGCCCCCAAGGCAGGACATGCTGGTTCATCATCCTCCAGCACCTTTTCTTGAGGTTTTTTTAACACAGAGTAAACCATGTGGATTTGAATGAGAATGACATTATCCCATGGTTACAGCAGAACAAGTCATTCTCCTTAAACCTGGAGTGTGCTGTTGTTTTCCAGGCTGGAAGCGACCTTTGCAGGGTGCAGGGGCTGATGTGTCTGTCACAAGCACTAGGAAAATACCTTCCAGCAGGCAAGGTGTTAGTCAACTCAACTGAGATGAATCCTGAGCCTAAGCAGTGTTGCTGTTTCTCCCTCACACCATGCTTGTTTGTTGCACTACAATTATCCAGTGGGAGTCTCAGTGACCTTTTTTTGCAAGTGGATCCTTAGGCGGCATTGAGTCTCACTGAAGGGCAGTGTTTTAAACCGAGTACATGTTTATAATGCTGACAAGCAAGCCTTTTTCTGTCCTTCCAGTGTATCGGCGAGCACTCTGGAGTGCTACACTCCGGCACAAAGAATTCCCCAGGAATATCGTGTGAGGGTAGGAATCGACAAAGCCATTCGAGACGCAGGGAGCCATTTCACGTACAGAGAAGACCCTGTTGTTTTAAAAATTCATCCGTCCAAATCTTTTCTTAGGTGAGTAAAAGTTTCTTACAGAAAAGTAGGGAATGAAAGAAGAATGACTACACTGCGCAGCAACCTATTAAAAGAAACTGCATTTTTATCTCTATCTGCCATGCCAATTGCTTCTATTATGGTGCAGTTGCAGAGGGCAGATCATTTCCTCTCAGAGGTGAAGGAGAAGGGGGAAGGGCACCTCTTTTCTTTATCTGGTTTAACTCGTAGCTGCTGCCAAGTGTACCTGTGATGTCCTGCTGAGATACATACCGTACAGCTACCCATGTCTCCTACACTGCGTCTGGACATCACACTGATGAGTGAGGAAAATCATTTAATGTGGCAAGTCATCAGGACTCGGGAGAGCAAATGGATTTTAAAACAGTCTAAATCCAGGCCTACATAAATATTATGAATATATATGTATGGTAGCATATGTGTGTTTTTAAGTGACATATTTATGGTCTCAGTAGCTCTAATCCAAGCCATCTTCCTTTGCCAAAAAAATGTCAGCAGTAAAAAAGACACCTTTTTCAGCACTGGTGAAAGCAATAAGTTATGTAAGTTAGCAAATGCTAAGCACAAGTATACACCCTCCTTTAAAATGTAGGCATTTATTTTACATCCTGCCATGCCACAATTTTAAAAATGATTTTTCTTTTCTTGTATTTGATTAGTTGTTATAGCAAGTGTAAAATTTGTCTCCCAGAAAAATAAACTTACTGCTAAGAGCCATGAATTTGCATTCACCCCATATATCCCTGATTCTGGCTTTACGCTTGCTGCTGAGAGCCATGTATTTGCATTCACCCCCTATATCCCTAATTCTGGCTTTATGTTGTCATTTACTCTAAGCCATAATTTGTAATTAAGATTACCATAGCAGATGTATCATTACCCTTCTCATCTTCGTTTTCCTTTTCCTTTTTTTTTTTTTTAATCTTTCCTAGTGGTGGAAGTACAATCACAGCTCAGGGAATCAACTTGAACTCAGTGTGCTTTCCTCAGATGGTGATTACTGTACCTAAACTGGGAATGAACTTCTCTGTGGTGAGTCAGTCTTGGAGAAGACACTGTGTTATCTTGTCATCTTGTGTGGTGAATGGCACAGAATTTGCAGTCAAAAAACCTTGATTTTTGCCCTGGAACTTCAGGGCTTCCATAGACATGTTGGTGTTTTCCACACAGACTATTTCCACTCCGTAGGCAAAACTCAGCAACAAATTTGAAATTAAGCTGGCTATAGAACAACAGTTTCCAAGGAGCCTCTTCCAAAGCAATAAGGCTTTCACAGTATCCGATAACAAGATTTTTATATTGCAGTTTAACAATGTAAATCCAGTGACTAAACACAAATAATGCAATACAGATATGTCACATTACATGGCAAGTTCAGATGCTACTGTGATAGGCAGGAAATGTATTTAGATGGTGACTGTGGATATAGGAGGAAAATGGAACAAGCATCAGAGAAAGAAGAAAAGTAAATACATAAAAGCAAAAGTAAGTATTATTTTGAAGAATTTCTGATTGCCAAATTGCCTACCAGAGCAAATCTTTCCTAACTTACCAAGTTCAGCCACTGAGTTTTAAGAGATGTTGAGGCTTTTGCAGTTGGCTACCTCTGCATGGACAGAACATCAGTCAGGGGTCTGAGCCTGCTTTTGGTACCTGCATTGATAATACAGTGTCTAAATCTAAGTGTTCAGATGCAATCATGTGATCTACTTTAATTTTTATAAGGCAATGATGGCATTTATTGGCTAGTTGTACTGAAACTGTTTCCTGTAGGCTTTTGCTTACACATTCGTCTTGCACCTCGCACATTTTCTTATCCTGTAAGGCCTGTTTAGCCTAACTGAAGCTAAATTGACCTACACTCTTTATGACATGCTACGTGACTGCTTATATTCCTGGCTTATTTCTAATGATCATCATACACTGTTTCCTGTACTGAATTCTAAGTATTAGACCTAGGTTTGCTCAAAGCATTTTAAATGGTATGTCTGCAAATTTGCAGTCTTTTATAGCTTCAAGGTCATAATATTCTTCATGGTCCTAATTTGTATAATACTATGAGTGTCAGGACCTGAATTTCAGCTGGATGTAATCGTGGCTTATAACTTAATGGGTTCAGATTTTAATCTGAAAATCAGTGCCCCTGCAATGAAACATGATGTCCAATGTTATTGAAAAGACACTTTACCCACAATTCAGAAAACAAAACATTTCAGTGAAATCAACCAAACTCAAAATTGATTGGGTTTTAAGTAATGCAGACATGATTATTTCTAAGTACAGGAGATGTCCAAATAAAAGATCATTGCTGAAATTGGCTCTTTGGATTTTGCTTTATATGGATTTGAGCAGACTTTCATTTGAAGTAAAGTTCATTCAATTTTTTCTGATATTCTGTGAGACTGTGCAATGCTGCTTCTCTTCAAGCCCTGGTTCTGCATACCTTGCTTGTCAAATACTTGGGACTTCTCAGAATTTGAAAGTATTGGAAGTTTTAAGGAGCTAAATTCACTATGCAAAAGCAACTCACAACTCCAGGCAATGAACACTGTAAAGTTTATTCTCTTCCCCCAATATTCAGGAGCAAACTTTACTTTGAGCAGTGGTTTGCTGCCATCCTGCCTTTTAGTCTGCTGTTGAAAAAACAAGTGGACATAGACAGTTAGAACTATCTCCCTTATTCCTTTTCATACCTTGCAGTGTGCATGATATTTGCAGACACACAAGAAGAGGCAGGTCTTACTCCCTTTTCTGTAGGGGTATCTGTCCCCCACCACTGCTGATCTCTAAGAATCTGACCCAGTGTAAAAACAGCTGTGCACAAATTCATTCTCGCTGCACAAAGGGTGGAATATCTAATCTGGAGTGCTTTATACTTTGACATTGCCAAGCAATATATTTTGCTGTATTGAAATTAAAGGCTTCTGGCACTCAGTGGCTTTCCATACCTCTCTGACAGCCCAGCTCTGCTTGCCATTTGTTCTGCCATTAGTCCTTGCCTCAAGCTTATTTCTCAAGGAAGGATATTAATTCTTAGGAAGAGGAGAAGATTTATAAGTGGCAAAACAAGACTGCACTATGTAACTGAGGAAGTTGCTGGTGGAGGATGCCTATGGCTGCAGCCTGCCCCATCCTGCACTGGAGATTCTGAGCTCTATGCATGAGCGAGATGCCAAAAAAACAAACTTTCATCCAGTCAAAACAAGAATCGACAATGATAAGGAACTATTTCCTGCAGGGATCCAGAGCACTGCAATGACCGGCTATCCCATTTATAAAGGAGAAAACAGGTGTGGTCCTGAATAGAACAAACCCAGACAAACAGTACAATATAAACCAGATGATCAAGAAGTCCTATAGCTGAGGTTATTTGTCTTTTTGTTTCCTTAGCTGGGAAGAGGACAGCTAACTGAGTCATTTTTTTTTTAATAGTTATTTAAGCCGTTTTTCTTTTCAGTTTTCTCTCACCAGCCTCCTCCAAGAAGCTGCTTTTGTCAGCATTCAGAAACTCTGGCTCTTGGGAAAAACAAAGCACTGAAACACATCCCAAAGCATCAAAGGAAAGTACAGCTGGGAGGGACCACAAAGACCTAGCCTGGCCCCGCTTCCCTGCGGCAGGAGCAAATGTATGCAGACCACTGCCTGACAGATATTTGTTTAGGTTGTTAATAAAGCTCCTTGTGAAAGAAATTTCACAACCTTGCTTAAACAAGCTTTCGAGAGCTGCTTTACCTGCTTACCTAGTGGTTTGGAAAGACTCCTTTCTAATAATTAACCCAAATCCTGGCTGCTAATTAGCTATCTTCTTGTTTAACTCTCAGTGGACACAAACAACAGATTACCAGTCTCTCCTGCTAATTTTTCATATTTGCAGTACATAATGATTCAGCCTTTCTCTTCTCTAGTTAAAACAAACCAAACCACTCCAAATTCTCCGGCTAAGTGTTGTTTCCTAGAGCTCTCCTCATTTTTCACACCACCTCTGAGGACTTCTCCCATTTGCTTAAAACTGGTGGTGCCCAATTTAAAAGAGGTCTCACCTTTTCCTTAAAGTTACCTGTCCCTCAGGCTTAATTGTAGCATAGAGTCACAGTGTGAGTGCAGGGTCACTCTTGTAAGCAGCTGGAGCTGTTGGGGATGTTCTGCGTCCCAAAGCCTCAGGGAGCAGAGCCAGCTGATGTGCCCTGGGGCGTTTGCTCTTCTCTGCCTGCTTCCATCCCAGTGGAAGAAATGAGTGGTTCAACTGGTAAAAGAGCTTTTCTGGAACAACGTACTGTAAGAAATGCAGTTTCACTGAGACTGAAAGGTCTTGGGGTAATACTCCAGGCCCCTATAGAAGAAACATTTAAGTTGAGCATTTCAGCTTTCATGTTTGAAGTTCAGTATTTCTGAAAATTTTTTTCTTCCATAAGGCAAAAATTACTTCTTTCAGCTTTATAATTTTCATTTCATGTTTACTTAAATTTCCTTAAAATTGTTCAATACTGTGTTCACACTACTTGTGTTTATATTACATTTTATGTTAGCACTATCAAAATAATACATTTTGCCTTCTTCAAATTTGATATTTCAATGAGTAAAAAAAGGTTTCAGATTTATTGAACCATCTGTTTCAATACTTGCAAAGTGTTTCTTTTTAATTTCTATATTGAGTTCTTTTGACTCATGAGTTTTGACTAGGAACAAAAAATTTAGGCAGTGCTGCATAAATTCCCAAGAGCTCTAGATAATGCATAAGGATACACAAACCCTCTCACTTCTGCTCACATGTCCAGTTCCTGTGTGAGGTGCACAAGGAAAGAACCAGCTTGTTCCTTCCTTTCCCTTTGCATTGTGCCTGTAAACAAACTGCAGAGTTTGGAGTGGTGTTTGATCAGAAGCCTGTTTACAAAGTGTCTTCTACCCTCTGCAAGAAGTTGTGCTTCTGAATACTTCAGGCCAATATTTTCTCTTTCAAAGCCTGTACTTTGCATTGATTCCTCAAGAGAGAATAAGTGGACATTCAGCGATCCTTTGCTGTAGCAGTTGGCTATAAATTCACACTGCTTAATCTTTTCTAACCACTAATATCCCAAGATATGCATGGATGTAAAATCAGGGAGAAGCAGTCTTCTCTCTAAGGTTCATAAACACCTGATCTTGAACAACTGACTCTGTAGTTATGCAAGATCATCTCTTTCCACAGACTTTTAATTATTTCTTTAGTAAGTAGTCTCTTGAATGATCTCTAGTGTTTCTTAATTGCTCCCTGCTAGGTGCCATTTCCTGCTGTATTACAGGTGAATTTTAAAACACCCTGAAGTTCCTTCAATATTTACAAGTTCATGAACAAGCCATACATATAATACACATCCAAATGCCTATAATTCACTTGCAAATGTGTTCCTTTGATTTATTAAATAATGATAGAAAAGATTCTCTGGAAACCGTGAGTGGCAAGCTTGTATTTACTGAAGATTTTCCTGACTGCCTATCCAAAGACAGTCAGGATTGGGTCCTCTCTCTGTCTTGACTCTGTGGCATAAAGTTGCCACAGAAACCCAGCAAAGAGTTTCCCTCACAAAGGGGAAAAATTGGTCTTTCTTTGTGAGCCAAAACTGCATCTCATGCACATCCCCTGCGAAGGAAAGAGTGCAGCAATTGGTGTCAGGGAAAAAGCTTATGCTTTGAAATCACCGTGATGCCAGGGATGTGGTGGTAGCAAGATCATCCAAAGCCCAGGGGGAAATTTAGACTCCTGGTCAGTATTGATCATGCTGTGAGAAGGGCTGGCTTTCAGACCCAGGAGCAAGGAAGGTTTTACTCTGCCTTCTGGTCCAGTGATCTGACGGACTAGAAGTATCATCTCCCATGCCTTTGTCCAAGAAGACAACTAGAATACAAATGCTACCAATCCATTAGGGCCATTCATTGTACTACCTGAAATGGCAGCAAAAGCCAATGAGTTCTTCAAAACTTGAAGTGCTTGATTGTCACTGCTCAGTTTCTCACCTACACAGAAAAGCCTTCTGAATGAGCTTTCCTTAAATTGGACCTTAATTCTCACCTCTTTCTGTTCAGAAATCATTCTTTGGCAAAGATGTTTGTAGAGTCTCTCAGTCCGTCTTTAACCTCATTCATCTTTTATTCCTCACTGAAATCCAAAAGTTTACTTTTTATGAAAGGACAGATTGGACCTTTTCTTCCTTCTGGCTGCTGCAGATCCTGTAATACACATCCAACTGCCCCTCTCTTACCTGGGTCAGCTGCTGGGAGACCTCTGGAGCTCAGTGATTCTCCCTCATACTTTTCCTGTTCTTCTGTCAGATGAAAAAAATTGAATTGGGCACCAAGGTTCAGATTCTGTAGGTCAGGTTCAAATTAATTGCTTCAAGGGTCATATTTTACAAACGAAACAAGAATACATTCCTTTTAAGTGATGAGTCATATTCATGGTGCAATAGATTATTATTCCCTTTGGGGTATAGTATTTACTTATGCTTGTGAAATGCTCCATAAGTTTTACGTCTTTTTTTCCCTACTGTCTTCAGATGTAGATTATAGTCACAAGAAGAATATAGGCTTAGCTTTTAAAGTGAATGTACTTTAAAGCCTAATTAAATAAAAGTTAAAGGTGCTGGGTGATAGGCAGTATCTTAATTGAGAAGGCAATAGATTGAATTAGGGTTTTTTTCCTATAGATCCTCAATCCAATATTTCTTGAAAACTAAACCGTCATATTCTTCAATTGCTAAAACCAATTTCAAGGTAAAAATGTCATGTCAAATCATGTACGAATAAGGGCATCGCAAATAAGATTTTTCTTGACCTCACCAATCAGTCACATTGCATCCCCTCCAAAGAGTATTATTAGATTTTTATCATTTTCTGAAAGCTTCCACTTCAGAGACCAGCCTGATAAAGTAAAGTATCTGATTCTAATAGATAGCCACAAACAAAGTTATGAATACCACTGCTATTCATTTAAGAGACATCATTACTCTACAGTAGATAAAAAGTCTAATGAATTTACATTAATCAAATAAATACAATGATTTCTTGGGACATATTTGGTTTTATAACAATATATATTTTCGTAATCCCTTTTTAGAATAGACACAGTATGATATATATCTTTATGAATTTTCATGTATCATGGAAAAGTACAGCTTGATCATCCATTATACTAATGATGCATCTTATTATTACCAAAGTGATTTAAATGAATTTCTAGGTCCACGTGATATAATGAAGCCTGAGATATGGTCAATGGTGTATAACAAGGTATTCAAAAGAGAAAGAGCAGTCTAATGCTGTAAGCAAATGGAGCGAAAATCTGCCTTGTCTTATGTCCCAGAGATTACCTTGTTGTCGTGGGGGATGCACAGGTATTTCTGAATTTGTGCTAGGAATCAAAATGGGCTGTTTGTTACACGAGTGCCAGTCCCTTTAGCATCACTGAGAGCTGCAGCAAGTTACCTAACTGAGTGCCGAACTCACAGCTCACAGGCACGTAACCTTTGCAGTGGAGTTCCAAAACTCTAGGGCTCAGTTTCAGAGCCTTGAAAATGTTTCCCTTGGCACATTCAAGATTTCACAATATTATGCACAGAAACATGAATTGCAGTGTTGATAGGAAAAAGTGCTGATTTGTAGACAGCTTTACCCTGCTTTTCACTCTAATGTGGGTATATAACTGATACAACTTGGTTATGTCACTCATTTGAAACAGCAAAATCGCATTAATTTAGCATATTAGAGACAAATTTAAACTAATTTCACAGCTCTTTCAGCAGCATTTAATATTGAGAACCAATTTAATTTGAAAAACCAAACAAAAAGCGTGTATTTTTGGCCTTCTCTGGATGCACAAAGGTATTCAATAGTACTGTTGGTTTTCCAGGAAAATTCCTTGTGGAACAAATGTAAGATTTATGACGATGAGGAGCTAAGCCCCATTCTTACCAGGGCATTTGTCAGATACTCTATTTATATTAAAAAAAAAAAAAAAAAGTGCAATCTCTGCTGTCAGGGAACTACTTACAGAAGGTTTATGCAATTTGAACAGAAATGCTTCTGTGGAGCTGAAATAACTCTGTTTGTGCCCGAGTCCTTCAACCATATCCACAGTAGGCATCAGGAAAGGGAGGCACAGAGAAGGGAGTACATAGTACAGTCACGAACAAGCCACTCTGCAGTTTGCGTGATGCTGGCCAGCACCCACCGTGCCTCCCATCAATGCTTGTAGATGTGCTGTTGACATTATAATCAAATTAGTTGTATAGAAATCTTCACAGTCAAGGCAGGAAGCTGACCCTTCTAGAGCACTGTTAATCTAATTGAAGCTGTTGTCTAAAATAGATCAGATGAATCCCACCCTAGGTGAGCCTCTTTCCCTTGGTTGACTATAAAGGTAGTTTAGACAACTGCAACACAAGTGTCTGGATGCAGGCTTGTTGAATCCCATCTGCAAGAATTCATATTATCCCTGCAAACTGCCCAAACTCAGCCTCAGATGAGGCTGCCTGCAAATCCCCTCTGTCCTTACTTGCAGCACAGCACTCCTGTAGGAAGGACCCAGGTCCATCTTGTCTGTCTCACAAGCCCTGTGTCAAGATGGCATGGGGTAGAGGGAAGCACCTTGGCTGGACATTTCACACTGGATCACACCCCCATGGCACAAAGCTCTGGCAGGGTTTGGGGAGTGTGGAGTGCACCAGCAGTTTGCCGCAGGAAGCACCTCCAGAGCAGGAGGCCCTCATGAGGAATAACAGCAGAGTGTGGGGCAAGCATGGCTTCATGCCTGTTGTCAGGCAGCTCCTGCACTGCAGTAAGGGGCAAACATCTCATCCCCACTGGTCTGAGATGCAGTGTGAAGCAGTCAACACTCCAGGAGGGACTTGCATGACACCTGTCTACCTAGGTACTAAATGTCACATGTCTGGGGCCCTACACATATGCTTTGCTGAACTTTCATGACCCAGCATCCCATGGTGGCTTTGGCTTTAAAGCGCTCTCTCACAGAGTTCATAGTGCCTTTCCAGAATCATAGTGACTTAGTTAGGCTGCCAGTAAGTGTTGCTTTACTTCTGTTTTCTACGCACGTATTCATTGTCCCTGTATTTACCTTCTCCTCTGGTCCCTTGTTCTTGCCTTAGTAGCAAAAATGGAAGAGAAATCCATGTCTCAGTCACTCTGACATAGGCTGGGTAAGCTGAGTTATGGCTGGTCAGTACACCAGGCTAGCCTTCTGATGGTTCTTGGCTTTGGAAATCATTTTCCATTAATTATCTGCAAAATATTTACTTTAAAAGTGCTGTGAACAATCAGGCCAGGAAGTTTGTTTACTTGAACATTTCCTCAACAAGAGTGCAAACACCATTGACATGAAGTTTTTATACTTTTCTCCCAGCTCTAAATAAATGGCATGTAGCACTGATCAGGATTTGCTTTGGTCAAAGAAGAACAAGACCCCTGCTGTTTATTTTCTCAATATATATGTGCATTGTTAAAGAACAGTTATGTTCATCATCAGTGACTTCCTACGCACGTACATACTGCAATTACCTCTTTCTTTCTTTCTTTCTTCTAGCCGTGTAGCCACCGCTCCAGCTCAGAGATAATCTGCTGTACAACTCCTTCACTGAAAGCCTTCAATCTCCAACCACCCTTTGTAACCAAAGTGTTCTTTATTTTTGATGGTGTCAGCTCTTTGTACTTTGATTTTGATTACGTAAATAATCCTGTATTTAAGCATTTTGAAAAGCCAGTGTTCATCTCAAGAGGCAACCATAATGTTCTGGAAATTAAGGTAAGAAATGTTGAAATAAGTTTTTCAATTATTCAGCAGCATAGCATGGAACAGACATTTTGATGAAATAAGGGAAGCTCCAAGGAGGAAAGGGCAGAGAGAACAGTGTGTTAGTACTGTGTTCACTCAAGCCCCCAGCTGTCACGGCTTTAAAGATGCAGAGTTGACAGCAAACATACATACCAGGGTGGTTGTTGGCATCAGATAGGGTGGGAGAGGGGCCTTCCCTATCCTCATGGGAGGACCATGCTGCCTCAGTTCCTGATTCCAATGGGCTGCGTCATCAGTTGAGGATTGAACATGGCCAGCAGGTCAGAAACTCCACTGTGTGGTCTGCGCGCGAGTCCCAGCTCTCTGTCATGTGGGTCTGTGTCCTTCCTCATGAAAGACATAGAGTTGCCTTTAGAAATTGGCCAGTGGCTTTGGCTCACTGGAGTTGAAAGAAACTATGGCCTGTGCACAGAGTCACTTATGAAGATCAGTCTAAATATTTAGAGATCCATGAAAAATGCAAATCTGATGCTAAGTGCCTCTTAAAAGAGCACTGAGAATAGCCTACATGGCTCTGAGAAATGTCCCTTAGGAATATGGGGCCCTAGCAGGCACAGGGTGCTCTCTAAAACAGTACTGTGGGGAAAGTTAAATGCATTCTGTGGGAGTCCCATTTCTTCAAATCTAGTGCTTTTGGAGCTGGAGCATCAAACAGAAAGATTATAAACACAGGTATTTCTTATCTACAGTGAATGTTTATGAAAATTTATTATTATGTACATGTATTTTATATAGAGTATCTATAATTTATATAGTATATGACCTATAAAAAATCTTTACGGAACAGTATCAGTTGTAACGCTGAGGTCATCTCTTCATGTAGCCCTTCCATAGTTCTGTAAGCCAAAACTCTTTTCCCCTGTGAGAGTCATGAAATCTTGAAGCTCTGAGGTCTTTAAGATGGTCCAGGGCGCCAGCTTCTGAGACGCAGGAAATCACAGGGGATTACTTCAGAGCTTCTCTCAGCCATCCTGAGTTTCAGGCAAACTCTCTGAATATTTATCTGTCTCCACAAAGTTCTTTGAGCAAATTCCAAAGAATAATCAATCTGATTTTTCTTTTTTGCTTTATTTTTCTTTCTTGCTTTATTTTTCTTTCTGCTTGATCTCTTGGCCATACAATCACTCCTTCCTCAATGCAGAGCAATCCTCTTGTAGAAAGAGTTCTGATGTGCAGGTCAGTGGAGAGGTGGAAATACACAGCTGCTGTGTGGCTCAGTGCCTCTGGGCAGTGACAGCAGTGTATTACAGTATTTTCCAGGTCAGGTATATCAACCAGTTGGGAAGAGAACTAATTTGAGAAGAACTGTAGAATAATATACATTGGAAGGATCCTCTGGAGGTCTTTATAGTTTAACACCCCTTGCGCGAAACAGGCCTGAGTTAAAAATCGGGTCAGGTTGCCCTTGTGGCCCTGTCTAGATAGTTTTGAAAATCTCCAAAAGTTGAGATTTTACAGCTTTAAAAAACCCAGCTCCACTAGCCTTGCATTGTGCATCCTGTGATTCAGCTGCCTTCCTAGCTTAGTGGCCCTTTGCTGTATTTCATCCAGCTTGTCAGTATTCCTCTTGTTCTGTGAGGTTCAAAACTCAATGCAGTTCTCCAGGTGTGGCCTCACAAGTGCTGAGCAGAGAATGCTCACTTTCAATCTACCAGCTTTGCTATTGCTAAAGTAAGGTAAGCCTTCGTCATTACAATGGCATTCTGCTGCCTTATTTCACCTTGTGGTCCAGTATATCAGTGATTTTCCTGGATCTGGTGTCATCTGAGAGTGCAAGGACAATGCAACCTGTCGCTTTGTCCAGGTTGTTAATAAATATTTTAAGTGGTACTGTTTCCAGTATCAGCCATTTATGAACGCCAGTTTTTAGACTTCTAAGATCTGAGCTGACAGCTAGTCAGCTTTTCACTCACCTTAGAGTCCACCCGTCCAGTCCATGTCATACAAATTTGTTTTGCCTTGCTAGGAGAGATTGTGTTGCAAACCTTTCTAAAATCAAGGTAAACATTGCCCAGTGCTCTTCTTTTATCATAGAGCCAGTCTTCTCCACATAGAAGGCAGTCAGGCTGCTCAGGCAAAACCCACCCTTGGGAAACCTGTGCTGGCTGTTCCCAATCACGTGCTTGTCCTTCCTCTGCTTGGAAATGTTTCCATGAGGACTTGCTCCATAGCCTTCCCAGAGACTGAGGGTTAAAAATCAGTGTATTTTTTAACTCTCTTCTTTCTTTTACTCTTGAACATTTTATTCTCCTAAAGGGAATTCTCTAGTGCTGTGTATTGCTGGGAAGAAGCCATTCAGATGAAAAGGGCTGGCAGAGGACTGTCCCACTGACAACTGACCAAAGGCACAATTTTGTAGTATTGATGTCACCTGTAGTCATGGTATTCAAGGCAGATGTCAACCTAAACCTAATGCCCTGGTTATATCCCAGCAACCAACTGGATAATAACATTAGTGAAAGCTGGTCTCCTAGAACAAAGCATGAACAAGCACCAGTTTAACATCTTCCTCTAAATAGAATTAGTTATAGTGGGATGCTTCTATCAAAACAGTGAGGTGACTTCCAGAAATTATAATCAGGCCAAAAGATCATTACAAGCCATATTGGCAACAGTTCTCCCTTGTCCCATACCCACATTCAGAAACACAGACACATTAGTTTACATGCCTCGTGGTTATATTTTGTGCAGTAATTAAGCAAGCTCAGCATGAAATTAAATGGCAGCTTGCTTCAGTGAACAGTCTGTTCTACCAAACCAAAGTTCTTTTCTCTTTTTCTTAATTAGTTTCAGAGGGGCGGAGGGAGCTTTTATCACAAGTTTTTCAATCAAACTAATCTAGTGTGACATATCTGGCTTCCATCAAATGACAGTGGGTACCGATTGAAAGGTTCTGTTTGGTTTCCCCCGATCACCATAAGATGATTTTGTAAGAAAACATTACGCACAGGAAAACATTAAGTCTTCCATGTAAAACACTGGGCACTGTGTGCTGCAAATGCCAGCCCTTTTGTCTTCCACACTACTGAATCTCTCAAGGTCCCACATCATCACTGTCATCCTCTGACAAGTTTGTGGGCCTTTGAAGTCTCTCAGTGCCCACCATGCCCCAGTCAGAGGAGTCACGGCAGAATAGCTTAATGCACTTCTCTGCTGTATCACCATGAAGACAGCACTTCAGAACTGCTCCCCTCTCCCACCAGCATGGGAAGCTCTCAGGGCAGAAGTTCTGGTGTTTTGCTGCTGGTGATGACTGAAGATCTGAGTCTGCTGAAAAGGTCAGTCTCTACTTGATGCCTCCCGCATAAGCCACTGACCCAGACATGCAAGCTGGACTGCTGACAGCCCAGTGTGTCCTAGCTGTGAAAAAAACCCAAACAAATAAGGAAAGAAACAGCTTCAGAGCAAGCTAAAGAGGAAGCCCTGCAGCTGTGGTAACTCCTCATTCTCCCCAAGTAAACCCACTCTGCTTAGGAAACTCACAAGTTCTCCTTACACCAATCTCAAATTGCCACACCTTGGTTTGTCGTCCTTTCTACTGCTTGTAGGCTTTCACCCAAATTATTCCAGTGTCTCTAAAGTTGTGAGATAGTTGACATACCAGTTTGGTTTGCAACAGCTACTAAGTCCAGCAATGAGCTTCACCAGCTTGCGATCAAGGGCATTGCTCAGCGAGAAGGTAGTAATATGCACTTATAAATAGGAAATACTGTTTCCCAGTTCTCACAGGAAACAGTTTCCTCCTTTTCTTAAAATTGTAGCTAAATTCTGTGGTCAGAGTAAAACCACTGCTCAAAGAGTTTTGAAACTCTAATATATTGATATTATAGTTAATGTATTTGAAATTATGATATATTAATGGTAATATATTGGTAGTGCTAGTAAGTAGAAGCTATTATGTTCATTATAACTGGCTAAGGACCACCTTAGGAAGCATCAGTATAATTTTGTTCACCTCTATGTAAGTATCATCTTTGGTGGAGAAAAAAAATTTAAGATTTGGTGTAGAAGGAAAAGAGGTCACTTACCTGCACTCCCCAGGATAACATATTTATCCTGAAGATAGAAAACTCAATTTCAGGTCTTCCGAGGTACAACATTCAAATGAAAGACTTGAACAGGAATGGCTCACAATCTGCAGCAAGTCTCCATACTAATAAGCAATAAGCAGTCAATCACATGTTCCCTGGCCCATTGAATATTTACTTAATTAACACCAAACAGAACGGCTTCAAGTAGGCAGAAAACAGAATGCAAAACTGACCTTTTTTGACTAGCAATTAAAAGCATTTACCTGGGGTGTGGCTTTGCTGGTCAAAATAGGACATTAAGCTGGCTCTCCTTCGTGTTTATTAAAATTTTCCCAGGGTTCAGTCAGATTCTGTAGCAGACCTAAAACAAATGCCAAAGCTTTCTTTTGCCCCTCAGAATGGTATTCTTGTTTTCTTTCCAGTATATGGGGCATCATAGCAGTGTCAGAAATAACGTGTTCCTCCCTTCTCATGAAAAACTCTCAGATCCAGCCCTCATAAACAGCCTGTATCAGTGTAACTCCTGATTCTCCCTTTTTCCTTTTAATCATGCTTACTATGCCTATTGTTTCATCTTAAGTTGGCCTGTATAAGGGGTAGAGCATCTTCTTAAATCCTGATGCACACTTGAGCGCAAAAGATTATAGAATCATAGAATAGTCAGAGTTGGAAAGGACCTCACGATCACCCAGTTCCAACCCCCCTGCCATGGGCAGGGACACCTCCCACTAAACCATGCCACCTAAGGCTCTGTCCAACCCGGCCATGAACATCGCCAGCGATGGAGCATTCACAACTTCCCTGGGCAACCCATTCCAGTGGCTCACCACCCTTACAGTAAAGAATTTCTTCCTCATATCCAATATAAACTTCCCCTGATTAAGTTTTAATCCGTGACCCCTTGTCCTATCACTACAGTCTCTAATGAAGAGTCCCTCCCCAACATCCCTATAGTCCCCCTTCAGATACTGGAAGGCTGCTATGAGGTCTCCATGCAGCCTTCTCTTCTCCAGCCTGAACAGCCCCAACTTT